>VUQG01041814.1:0-10931 GCA_015106755.1 Etia nguti | reverse complement strand
TGGAGACGTTTCTCTGATCCTGAAGAACGTCACGTTTAATGATGCTGGGATGTATGAGTGTCATGTAGCTGTGAGGAACCCTGTGAGAAGTAAAAGAGTTCACACTGAGATCAGTCACTTCATTGACCTCACAGTCACAGGTCAGTTTGTCAGGCCAACAGCAAATGGAGTGCCTCCATAATGTTGTAGTTAGCATGTTCACTTAGCAAGTTCAAGTCCAGCTGGAGACACAAAACCTTTGGGCTTTAGTCTGTAGTCAGCAAAGACATTTATGTGTTTAGTGTCACATGTCAGATAAAACATGCTGGGCTGCTCACTCTGCTGCAAGTAGCTTTAATACAGAAAATCGAAAACGACATGGACAGAGCTAGTAGTTCTTACTACTGTATATCTCCTTAACTGTAGCTGACTGAAGCTGTTCTCCTGCTAGTTTTACCTGCTGAACACTTCAAAGCTGACATGTCTGAAGGCTTCTTCTCTGACAGCTAATCTTTGCTCTGCAGGTGAAGTGCATGAAAACATGTTGGAGGAGCACGTCATGGAAAGAGAAGATGCTGATGGAAACACTGAGGTTGAACATGTTGAAACAGAGACTGTCCTCATTGTTGCTGGCGTTGCTGTTGTCACTGTTGTTGCTGCAGCTGCTGGTTTGTTAGTTTTGCTCCTTAAGAAGCAGCATTTAGCTAAGGTTCCCACTGAGGAAGAATCAGTAGGAAGTCCTACTGATTACAAACAGCAGCCATAAAGATTAAAATATATTTAATTGAAAGCGAAAATGATAAGATCACAAACTGTTTATTAGATGATAATGTATAACCATTAAAACCATTAAACACTGTCCTCACATATCTATCATAAAAACATCCTCATAACTACATTTATAATTATTAATACAAGTTAAATATATACACCTAGAGAACAAACATTGCTTATTTCAAGCTAGTCTGTGCATTCAAAGCAGTGGTAGGAAACCTTGTATGTGTGGGATTTGCACACATTTGCATGTATGGAAATGACACCACACACGACTTTATAACCTCACAGCCATCCTGTTCCCTCTTAAGGTCTTCAAATCTCAGTTGGATCAGGAAAAACTAGATTCTAATTTGTTGGATTCTATTTTCTTACAACGTGGGTATTTGTGCTTGCCGGTGCAAAGAGTACAAACATCAGCAGATAGGCATGTAAAGTACTTGTATTTAAAAAGCAAAGTATTACTCAAAACGCTTTAATTGCAAGTAAACAAAGGACGATGGGGCGTTGTTAAGTGCAGGAACTCCAGAGGGTGTGGGCAACCACAATAAATGCCCTGTCCATGAAAGCACAGAGGCTGGTGCAAGAGAGAAAAAAATAGATCCATGGCCTCCGAGACTGTGTGTGGGTGCAGCAGGTCAGACAAGTACTGAGGGACCAGGGCATTGGGGGATTTGTTAGTGAGAAGAAGTATCTTGTAAGTAGTGTGTGACTTTAGTGGATGCCCATGGAAATTTGAGGGTGGGGGTGATGTGTTGTTCAGACTGCTACAAAATGACAGAAAAGATCCAATTTGACCCAAACAGAATGTAAAGGGTTGAGGAAAGATTAAACACTGACATTTCAGTAACTACATTTATCAAGTACACCACACTGAAGAACATCTCTGGTGTACATTAATGTCAAATCAAGTAGATGTATGAACTTTCAGACACTGTGGGTGATAATTTCCAAACTACCTCACTTTCTGTGTCACATCGTCACATGAAGTCAGATGTTTCATCTTCCCAGTTTTTATTTAGGCAGTGTTACATTTTGAGAAAAAAAAAGAAAAGAAAAACAAAACAAAGCTGAAACACTGAAAAGATGTTTGCAGATGTTTAAGCAACATTTACCTCAAAACTGTAAGTGGAAAAAAAAAAGTCTACTGAGGCCAGTAAACGTTCTACATGTCTGCAAAGGTGGTGGTATGGTGGATACATCAGGAGGTTACTAAGGCCTTCAGGGCCTTAAGTCAGCTACAAATAGCCATTTCCCACTTAAAACCTGCTCCGCTCAGCTCTGCTTAATTTTGGTCGTTTGCGTTTACAATCGAGTACCACCTGACTTGCGTGCAGTCGTTAAAACAATGCAGCCGAACGTCAGGGTGTCAAGGTGATGATATAATTGCTGCTCGGTCTGTGGCTT
Organism: Etia nguti; assembly: GCA_015106755.1. Lineage (NCBI taxonomy): Eukaryota > Metazoa > Chordata > Actinopteri > Cichliformes > Cichlidae > Etia > Etia nguti. Next base: position 8,771 of record VUQG01041814.1, on the reverse strand, counting down.
TTTGTCAAATTTAGGGACCGTGGTGTTTTGGGGTTTTTTTGTGCTGCCATTTCCCTCATTGCCAGCATTTAGCAGCGGCTAGTCAGTTACATCACTGACAAGCCACTGCTAATGTCACTTTGTTCACTCATAAAGTACCAGGTACTACCACCTAATGGAAAACCATAAAAACTGAGTCAAGCTGAGCTGACCTATTGAGTTAAAAAAAGGGGGAGGGGGAAGAAAAACCAGCAGGAAACTGCTCAGTGAATTAACATCCATTCACTGTTAAATTAGATTGACTACAAGTTTTCTTAAAAGTCTAATGAGCCAAATGTTTACCTTTTTTTTTCTAACCAAAAGTAGAAGTAATAGTATGTCTTTTTTTGAGCATGGGTGTGACGGAGGCTTATCCCTGTTACAAGGGAGTTCTTTCTCCCCACTTAAAAACCAATTGCTGCTCATAGTGGGTGATCTGATCTTTGGAACCCTTTCTCTTGGTTTAGTGTTCTTATTATTAGGTGTTGTGAGCTGAGACTAAACAGATGTTTTTGACCTGAATTACTTCTGAAAACACATCCATACTTTACATTCCACATTCCACTTTATCCACTTTATTCCATCATTATCCTTATTATTAGATTAATTAAATTTATTCCTTTTGATTTTTGCTCTCCATTTGTGGATGTTTACAAAATGAGCGTGACACCCCGTCGTGATACAGACCTCACATAATCTCAGAATAAAAATTCTTAAAAACAAACTGAAACTATGATTATTCAGATCATTTTGTTTAAAAAACCTGTGGAGTTTCTGATAACTGCTTGTTTTTGTGCTGCATCAGTGTGTTTATTTGAAGTCTGATTGTTCAGTTTGCCATGAACCATTATTATGCAAATTGTCATGACACAGTCAAGTACAACGCTTCTTTACACTGTAAAATCAAGTGTTACTTAGCATAAATGAACTGTGAAGTTTCTGTCCTCTGGTCAACTGCTGCTTTGAAAAAAAAAACATGTATACTGAGCACCAGATTTTATTTTCTGCTATTATCTGCACATAAGATAACACCACATAATAAATAAATCATTAAATAGTGTAAAGGAGTGCCTGTTGTGGAATCTAAATATTTGAAATAAGAATATTTATTATACTGCAGAGACATTACTGACACATATTTGCTGAGTGTCCAACCAAATGTTGACAATAAGTGAGGAAAATTCTTCCTCCATTTAGCGAGTAACGGTGAACATTAGGGAAGGATGCTTTTGTTGAAGCATTTTTTTCTACCTCGGCTTTTAGATTTTCAGATTTGTTTTTGATGTACAAAAAATAAAAATAGGTAACTTAAATAAAATATGCTTACAAGAATAAAATATTTTTAAAGAGGTGGAAAAGGTGGTGTTCATGTTAAAAAAGTAACCAGTAACCAGTATATTTAATGTGTGTGTTAAAACATCTTAAACAAGTGGCCAGGTAAGATGATCTCGTAGGAATTCAAACAACAGGTCAAATGTCCAAAAGTTGATTCTGTTCATCTGGACGTAGTGTTTTCAGTGGGAGAAACGTTTCGTCACTCATCCAAGTGACTTCTTCAGTCTCAGCTGACGGCAGGTTTCCCCAATCTTATAAACAGTACATTTGCATAATGACTTGCAAATGTACTGTTTATAAGATTGGGGAAACCTGCCGTCAGCTGAGACTGACCACCAAACTGGACCACCTTCAGATCACCCGCCCCCCTGTTCGTGGATCAAAGACTTCCTCACCAACAGTCCGAATCTGTGGAATCTGTCTCCACCTTCAGGTTTCTGAGCTCCAAATGCACCGCTGATCTCACCTGGACCCACAACACCAACGCTCTGGTAAAGTAGGCCCAGTAGCGGCTGTCCTCATCCATGCCCTAAGAAAGAATAACCTGGACCTGAAGCTGCTCCTGGCCTTCTACTGGTCCTCAGTGCAGAGCGTGCTCTTCTACTGTCTGGGTGTTTTGTACACAGAAGTCACAACTGAGAATATCAAGGCTGTGCAGAGGGTAATTAGCACCACCCAAAAAATCATTTCCTGCTCTCTGCCACCCCTGGAGACCATCACCAGATCCTCCAGGGCCATCACAGGTGACCCCTTGCACCCCGCCCACCACCTGCTTGACCCGCTCTGGTCGGTGCCGAAGGTAAATCAGGTCCCACACCTCCAGACTCACTAAGGCTACGTCCACACTAATCCGTTTTCGTTTGAAAACGCATCGTTTTCTCTCTGTTTTGGCCTCCCGTCCACACTGAGACCGCGTTTTCGCTCAAGGAAAATGCAGCGTTTTGAAAACGCTCTCGAAAACGCATACATTTGAAAACTGAGCTTTTGCGGATCAGTGTGGACAGCGAAAACGCAGACTTTTGAAAAGGATGACGCATGTTAGTCATATGATGCAGTCATGTGACCACTTCAACCAAGATAGCGGAGGGCATTATACAGCAGTTGTTTTGTTTGCTCTCAATTTTGACAGCCCTATTAAAGGTTAATATCCGTTTGTACATGCTCCAGATAGATTTTCTTCAAATTATTTAACTTTCACTCGCTTTTGCAACTTTGTACTTTTGTGTTACTGGCAGCAACAACTCCACCTCATTGTTAGTCCATTTAAAAAAACTCGGTGCTTTTCCTCAACATTTTGCCGCGACGTTTCAAAGAGCCGGAAAGTAAATAAGCGTCAGACAGAAATGAGGCAGGTCAAATCTTCTTGCGTTTCATACCCTGAGAAGAAACAGTTGGTGTTAAGTGTTAGTGACAACGCCTCAGTAAACTATGCTATCCTAAGAATCGCAGCACGACCCTTCTCACTTTGAGGTGGCAGTTCTAACCACTGTAAGATCAGCCCACCCCAGCATACCTGCTCACCTCAAAGCAGAAAACAGGTTAACTGAACACCCACAAATTTCACATTGCCAAATGAGGAGAAATGAAAGGAAAAGGCACCCCACATAAAATATTTATCAAATCAAACATTTAGAGGTGTTTTTATTATGTATATATTTATTGTGTTTGGTATAACCATTTTGGGTAATTTTCACATGACAAAAGAGTCTACACAAGGAAGATAAACATTATTTTATTTACAAAATGTGCAAACAGAAAATATTCAGTAATTTAAATAACATTCAGTTACTATTATTTATGTATTTTTTTAATTTTATCAGGACGTATGTGTAAAACTAAATAATACAGTCACAAAAATAAATAAATAAAACTATATTAAAAGAAGATTTGAAACTAAACTAGAACTAGAAATTCGACTGAAAAGAAAACTATAAAAAGAAAAATAAATAACATCTATTTGGTGCTCAACAACATTATTCTTCCCCAATGGAGAGGGAGTATTTAATCAGTTTTATTTTGGTGAAAATCAGGTCAAGATTGCACCATATGAGAAAAATCAGTGGTTTCACTTGCTGAAATATTAGGGAAGATTGCTTTGTCAATTTTTCTACGTCAGTGTTCATTTTAATTTTTCTTTTTTGATACACAGTGCAAATAAAATAAAACCTCTATCCTGCTACCAAAACACAGAGAGACAAGAAGACTTTCCTTTTTTGTGTCACATAAACTAATAGTATAGAGGAGGCCTTCTCTCAAGTAATTCAAATAAAAATATCCATAAATCCCTGTGACTATTTTTTTTCAAGCATTAACCAGAGTTTGATCAGAAAACTTCTCCCACTCATTGAATGTCTTGAAAACGATTGGTGGTGATGCATCAATTTTTTTTCTGTTTTCTTTTCTTTTCTTTTTTTAAATCCTGTGATGAATCATGTGAGTGACAAACTTACAAAGTTTCTGTAATCTGAGAACACAAAGAGCAAACCTCTTTTAGAAAACAATATACATTTTGAAATCCTTTAAAAAAATGTGTCCGAATATCAGCTGATAAACGACACCTCAGGTCTTACAGCAACAACATCATCTGTTTACACACTTTAGGAACTTTGTTTCATCATGTCTGAAAAAAAAACAAAACAACTTCCCATCTGACCCTTCAGAACCAGCTGATGTTTTGCACAGTAACAAGGCAAAAATTTCCTATATTTCAGAACATGGGCTGTTATATGCAGTTTTGTTTTCTACTATACCATATATACACGTGAAATTCTCAGGGTAGAAATTCAAATTTAAGCTCTGTTCATAAATTTTCTGGATTAACTTATTCTAAAACTGACAATCAGGATACACAGTCACACAAGTTAACTCAGTGTTTCCCTTGCACTTTCACATGAAAGGGGTGGTGTTGGCAGCATCTGCCTAATTTAAAAAAAAGGGGACTTTTCGCAGTAGATGAAATCTAATGATGATTAAATAGGGATTAAAAATCCATAAAGAACATTAAAAAAATTGCAACAAAGACAAAAAAGACGAGCTGCAAAAAAACAAACAAACAAGGTATTGATGCTGAAGAGAATCCTTATTCGGGTGATTTATTTCACAAAGTGGTAAAAATGTAATATTCCTCCTGCACAGATTCCTTTATTTTATTTTATCTCTTGTTCTTCAGTTCAGTTTAGTTTTATTTATATAACATCAAATCATAAAAGCTGTTGCTTTAAGATGCTTTATGTTGTAAGGTAAAGACCCTACAAAAATACATTTAACAGTGCATTTGTCCATCTTTCTGTCTTCCTGTATGTGTGTGTGTGTCTGTGAGGTAACCACACCTTGTGTTCAAGGGGTGGTCCTGCTGCTTCCTGCTCTTCAGGTCCATGCACCTGGGGTGATTAACTCACCTGTGGGTAATTCTGTGATCTGATTGTTAGACTTGGAACAATTATTGAATTGGCACTTCTGAAACTTGCACATGTATTGTATGCTTTGGCTCTGTGATCTTACCTTCTGTTCTGCTCTCTGCAAGAAACCTGGATGCTGTGAATGAGTTACCTTGAGAGAGAATTTGTCGATCTGTCTAAATCGGAGCTTTTGTAACTGCAAACTCATCTTTCTGTTGTTAGAAATGGTTTTCTCTCTAAATAAATGCATTGATCATTTAATCCTCAGTCTGTTTAGTAAGTCTTAAACATGGGTTCATTTAAACATTAAAGTTTCCTGTTCCACTGTTCCTCATAAATGAGATGTGCAAACTCTTTTACTGTGTAACTAAATCAAACTGAAATTAGGTTGAACGGGTGCTCTTCATTCTGTTTTCTAGTAGCTGTAATTATAGCAGTGTAAAGGACCTGACAGCAGATTAGAACAAAGTTTTGGGGTTGGTTTTTTTTGTTTTTTGTTTTTTAATATACATTTTCTGTATTACTAAATTAATAGAGGAACCTTCCCATGACAGGCAGCATGGTAACACAGTGGTTAACACTCTTGCCTGACAGCAAGAGGTGTACTCTTTTCAATTCCATCATCTTCCCGTGGCCTCTCTCTGTGGAGTTTGCATATTCACCAAAGAAATGCTGTTAGTGAGGTGAAATTGCCTGTAGGTGTGAATGTGAGTGTAAATGTGTCTTTTAGTACTGGGAGTCCAGGATGTACGCTACCAATCACCCTCTATCACTGAGTCTTTGCTGTCAGTAACAGGCTCTGAAAGGGTTAATGAGTAATGTTAAATGTGACTGGAGTAAGCTCGCCCCCTTTTTTGTGCACCTGGTGTGGCAGCTGCACCTTCATACAAAAAACGGATTCATCCCAACTCTCAAATAGTTACATAGTGTGTGTAGTGTCACAAGGAGTGCTCAGACCTTGACAGTTGAGATTCCTCCGCTCGTAAGCACCCACATCTTGCCTCGTGTAATTAATAGTAGGTCAGCAACCACCTTTCAACTCCTCCCTTTCAAGGGAATAAAAAACTAAAAGCACTTTAAATATCAGTATGACAGCTTTGACCATAATTTCTTTTTGTAACGTACTGAACCAATGAGTGGATTTGACCTCCTACTTTAGGGGAAATGAATTGTCCTTTGGCAGCACTTCAGCTTTTCCAGCAGGCTGTTCTGGTTACTCTGAGCACACACTAACTTACCCGCAGCTTGATTGTTGAATTGAATCTATTTCGTGCCATTAAGTGGAAGCAGAGCAGCTTTAGCAACAACTCAAATCAACAATGAAGATACAACAATGCATTACATTTGTCTCCACTTTCTGCAGGTCTTTATTTTACACCATCTGAATTAAGAAAAACAAACAAATTATCTTTATCTGTTACTGTACAGCAGGGGTGGGGGACTCCAGGCCTCAAGGGCCGGTGTCCTGCAGGTTTTAGATCTCACCCTGGGTCAACACACCCGAATCAGATCATTAGTTCATCACCAGGCCTCTGGGGAGCTTCAAGACATGTTGAGGAAGTAATTTAGCCATTTAAATCAGCTGTGTTGGATCAAGGACAAATCTATAACCTTCTGGACATCGTCCCCTGAGGCCTAGAGTTCCCCACCCCTGCTGCAGAGAAACAAAGTATGTGGGAGAAACTGTGAACCTCACAGTGAAACTGAAAGAACTGACATAAAGCTTTAAAAAATGGAAAGAATGCAGTAGTTGTCTGGCTCAGTTCAAAATGTGAAAGTGAAACACTAAATTAAATCCAAATTGGGGTTTTTTTTGTGGTTAAACACATGTTCTGAAATATCTTCAATTTATCTTTGCACATGTGGGGAATTCTGTGTCTATATGATGCAGTATAGATCTAATCTGGAATGATATTCTCAGTTTATCTTATTGACTGTGTTGAGTCTTTAACAATCAGTTTCAGGATGAGGTGAGCACACTAGAGTTACATTTTCTACTGCATGTCTCATTCACTCAAAAACACAATCACTTTTATCCATGCCTAAGTTCTACTAGTGCTAGTAATATTCACACACTGAATGGGTAATTCAGGGTTCAGTATCTTGAACAGAACCTTTCTGTGTTAACTGTGAAGTCATTCTTGTTTGTTTAGCAGATTTAAAACAATAAAAGCTGACCCAAATGCTTTAAAATCAGGTACATTCACACCACATTTACAAAAGACATGAGTAAGCTGTATTTTTTTTACTAATTTAGATAAGACCTTTTTTATCCCATAGCTGTGAAATACACATTAACAGTGAAGCAGCTGTTGATACACTCTCCCCTACATAAGCTACCATTATAAGTTGAAAGAATTGGTATTAGTACTTGGTAAATGCAGTATTGGCTCTGTATAGTGATGGTGTGATGAAGCCTCGTGTGTCAGACACACACACACACCCGACTAATCATCTTCTCTGAGACTGATTTAAGAATTATGTTATTATTGTGCAATGACATGTCAAAATGCTCTGAACTGCTGATATTTTTCACCTTTTTGGTGGCTCCATAATGTGCTTGCAATCTCTTTGTTCACACAAAAAAATTACGTGTTTTCAACAGCTTGAATCACATAAAAAGGCAGTGACGTCATTTCAGAGAAAAGGGGCCCTTGGTCACCTGATACATTGAAAACCGACATGGGTTTATTTGAATACGTCCCCTTTACTCGACACAGGCTTCGAGGCTTCGGATGAGAACGTGTTGCACTAGCCCTGTAATTACTTTTTATTGGATGAGCACCAGTTACACACCACTGCACCTTGGGGCCCTGATGGTAGGAGGGGCCTACTGAAAATGTCTGATCAGAGTAGCTCCCCCTCTATTGTGGAAGTTATCCATTTAATAAAGCCTGCAGACAAGCGGTGAGCGGTAGCTAACATTCTTTAATCAAAAAACAAGAACAGAAACCAAGCTTGGTGAGGGAATGCATCATCGCGGGGCAGACGATCAACAGAGTCCCTCACTGAGCCTACAATGGCTCTCAGTTAAATACCTCTTACAGGAACAAAAGGCAGTACACAGCTGTTTTAACACCTTTGGTCTTTCCCCCCCCAAAGAAAATTTTACACTCCCTTGCTACCCCTTTTGTCTCTTTAACCAGTGGTTGAAGAGACAAAAGACTCTTCCCCCCACTCTGGGTCCTTTGTGTGTGAATGCTTCCCTCCAACTTCCTGAGATACCATCTGTTAACAGTATGAGTGTGAGAGACATTGAGACATGCTAAAATCCAGTGGCACCAAGGCATTATACAATAAAATAATGTGAATAAGATTCAAGATTTTTTATTTTGCCATTTGCACACAGGACCAACAGTCCATGTACATTGGAATTCTTGTGCAGAGCTTTCCAAGTCAAATCACACTTTACAGTATAACAATATAATGATATAACAATATAAGGACAGACAAAGCAGAAGAATACTATTTTCTATCTACAAGGAAAAAGAAAAAAAACTGTACAGAGAGTTTGTAGTTCTCTACCTCTTACTGCACTCATAGTATTGCACATTTTTCAAAGTATTGCACGTTATTTCAGAGTATTGCACGTTGTTTACACAGATCTGTTTCACAAGTCTGTTTTGAGTGTATTGCCCATTGGTCAGTGAACCGATCATCCATTCAAGTGAAGTTAAGTAGTGCTGTGTTATTTTAAGTGTTCTGTGTTTTTTTGTTTGCCATCAGTCTGACTGTGGCGTGCTCGTGTGTTGTGTGAGTGTTTCAGTGTTTGTGTTTTGCCAGCAATCTGACAGTTGCAGGGAAGAAGCTATTGAAGAATCTTGTTCTGTGTGTGATGATGCTGTCCGCTCTGTTGTGTCTGAGATTGTAGGTACAGTTTTTGTGTCTGAGCAGAGAGTGAGCTGGATGGTGTGAGTCCCTGATAATTCTCTCTGCTCTTTTTTGGCAGCGTTGTGTGTACAGAAGGTCCATGGAGACAAGTTTTGTTCCTATAATCCTCTCTGCAGACTTTATGACTCT
>VUQG01041812.1:0-12195 GCA_015106755.1 Etia nguti | reverse complement strand
TCTTTCGCCATCTTACAATGCTGTGATTGCAGCCATTCCCCAACTCTCTGTGAATGGTACTCATGGCCATTGATCAGTGGTCTTTGATCAGTGGGTTTTGGTCAGTGGTTGTTGATCAATGGTCATGAGAATTTGCATAATTAAGATTAAAGAACTGACCTCCCAGCCCATTGTTCCTTCAGTGGGCTGGTTTCAGTCATTATGCAAATGTACTGTTTATAAGATTGGGGAAACCTGCAGTCAGCTGAGACTGAAGAAGTCACTTGGACGAGTGACGAAACGTTTCTCCCACAAAACGCTACGTCCAGATGAACAGAATCAACTTTTGGAGATTTACTTTCCTGGATGATTGAGAATGCATCAAGACATACAAGTAGTTTTGTTTTTTGTGAAATTGTTTTTATCTGTTTTTGGTTTGCAATAATTATGATGGCCATAAAAGGATTCTGATATCATTTCTTATTTTAACAACTAACTGTTTATTTTCTTAATGATTTCCAGCTTTACTGCACTTTATATGCATATATTATATTTATGTTTTACTATATATATTTATATACACGTGTTAGGTTTCAAATAGGATGTGTACAATGCATACTTTTCATTAGGCAACATATAGATAATGCTGTTGAATTTTCATTAGATTCTCTAAACTTTAAGCAAGTTCAAGTATCACTCTCATTGCTGCAAAATATAAGTCCTGGCCTTGATGATCTTATGGTTTCTGCCAAACTGGTTTCCAGTTTACTTCATTTCATTTAGAGCAGGGATTTCAAACATGAGGCCAAGGAGCCAGACTCCAAACTGTCCCACTGGGTGGCTTTGGAAAATGTGAAGGAGGGCATAAATTTGGGACTTTTGTATGTAGTTTCATAACTTTTACAGCTTTTTCTGCTGATAAAAACCTCCCCCGTGGCCATTTATAGTATGCCAAAGTAATGAAGTAATAGACAAACAATTACATGACAGAAACAATATCTGCTATAGTAATTTATGTGTTTGCTGTAGTAAATTTTTCATTTACTACAGCAGCATTTCTTTATCATGTAGAAAAATACACATACTGTTGAAATTGAGCGTCTTTTTCTTATATTAAGATATCTCAGGGATTAAATGTGTAGTTAAACTTCTTTACACCGATTGAAAGGGGAGTTTCACTGATCTGGCCCTCTTGATGTGTCCTGTGGTGGCCTGTCATGTAAAATATCCCTGATTTACAGGTTTATTACAGCCACATCTAGTGGAGAATAGAGGAACTGCAGCTACCCAAACGAGCTGGCTAATTACAATAAGTAGGAAACAGAAAGCAGTAGATGTGGCAGTTTGTTTAATCCGATTAACATCAATCAGGAAATCTGTGACATACTTTACTAAGTACTAATACTTTACATTACATACAATTCTACAACAAAAATGTGCAAGACAATAATACAAAAAGAAAACTGTGTCTCATGTTTTTCGTATTAAAGCACCTTCAAACACAGTGGTTATTGTTATATAAAGTTTTAGGAATTAAATTCAAATATCATAAAAGAATACATACACTCTGATTTACCCTGATGGAAAATATTAGGCACCATGTTGATATAAATAAAGTTTAATTACAGCAAAGATTAAAACAAACAAACAAACAACCAAACAAAACAGGAGGAAGTGCTAAAAATGTTGTGAATGCACCAGTGAAATATGTACACAATATTCATGTGTTTTTGTGTGATTGTAAGTTTTTCAAATAGATTTATTAATGTTGTCGTTGTTATTGATCTCCATCCTGTCAATCAGCTCAGTCACCAGCTGCTGCACGGTGTGAGAGCGCAGCCGGCCGATCTCCAGGACGCCCTCGTGGTTCACGCTTTCCGTGTCCTCGTAACTCTTCACCACCTGAAGCAAAGTGAGATATTACAGAGTCTTTGTAACAGAGTTACTTTTGTAGCCTGCAGCTTTGTAAATCATCACAGTTATATCTAATCAGTTTGTTGATCAGTGACTCGGATGTGTGCTACCTTGTTGGTGATCAAAGAGAGGCCGAAGACTCTCAGACCACAGTGAGTTGCCACAACCACCTCAGGAGCTGTACTCATACCTAAAAAAAACAAAAAACAGACCAGTGGATGTTACCAAAACTAGTCATGACACAACTACAAATAATACTGATGCTACTACAACAAATTCACCCACTCAACCCTATAAATAGAGAGCATTTTAGTTAACATGCCGTTTAACAGGAGCGGGAGTGTCTGATTCTAGTGCAACGTGATCAGGGAGGGAACTGATAAGAATTTAGTGATTCCAATTCTATTATCAGTATTACTTATCGATTTGATTCCTTATCCATTGTCATTGGGTTCTCATTGGCTCCATTTTGAGAGTCAATGCCATTGCTTATCAGCAATAAAGAAATTACATTCATGTAAGTTAATTGCATGCTGCGGATCAAATGTTTGTGCATGTTTGTTGAGGTATTTCCCCTCTTTGTTGTGATCAGTGTTGGAATCATTGCTCAAAAAAGTCATCGTTACAAATGTTACACATATTACACAGAAACACTTAAAAGTAATGCAGTACGTTACTTAGTGCTGTGAAAAAGTAATTCATTATACAAATTGTTACTTTCGTTTTACTCTGTAAAACAGCTGAAACACACTGTCTCATAATCACCATTTAACAATATGAATCTGAGGCTACAACAAAACAAACCAACACAAATCATTAATGAGGACACATATCTCTAAGATCTTTTTCTTAGTAGAATACAAAGCTGACCGCACAAAACATGTATAGATATATAGGTAACATCTTCTCACAAATACTGAATTAATACTAAGGAAAAAAAAGCTATTTCATTAGTAAAATCTGTATACCTGTGACCTGCCAAGAGTTTGGTGCCTCTGGCCTTAAATCTGTTATCTCCATTATCTAATGACTATCCTGTGATTAAACTGATGATCTCAACTTGTTTATCTCCTCACCAAAGGCACAGTGTAAGGGCTGGCTACAGGAAAAAGTCCATAATATGCACTGAAAGGCCATGTGGGAAAACCAAAAGTGCTTCCAGTTGTTCTGAACGGCAGATGTGGGTCATATTTAAAACACGCATAACAAGAGAGTGGTTGTAACAAATGCCACAACAGTTAATGGTGCAGAAGGAGTAGACTTCTGTGGTTACGGACTTGGCACTAAGCATAAATCCAGCCTTAGGGCAGATTTAGTCTAACACATGTAGGTGTTTTCTATTCACATCAGAGATGGTCATGTCTGATCTGATCAGGCATAAATGTAGGCAGATAGCAATGCAGTATTGGTTAAAAAAAGAGAAATGTGCACATTTTCATTTCCCGAGTCACTGAGAGTACTACATTTGGTTTTTTCATATGAAAAGTAAGGGTTTTCATGATATTCATTATATTATATTTTCATTATGCCCCAAGAAAATGTATGATATTGATATTTCTGATGATACAGAAAATTTACTGGATGTTTACTTCTGGGTGGCACACTGCCAACTATGGCATGTAATCTCCTCCTGGTCGTTTTTGATGGCATGTTTTTGTCAGGGTCCCTGTGTCTGCCCCGTCGGCCCAGTGAGGCTACACGTATTTGTGTTTGTTTTTGTTTCTCTCCCTCGCTTCCCTGCTGGCTACGCTCTGCCTGGGCAGAGCTCATCATGGGCTCTCGCTTTTGGTCCTCACACCTGCAAATAATGACTTACCGGAGATTCATCATCCTGTTTACCAGCCGGTTCTTAAGGCAGTGGCAGTGAGCCCTTCGTCGCTGGACTATTGTGTAACATTCGTTAGTGCAATTCTAGCTTTGGAAATATTTTGAGTTCTCTTCATGCTTTGCTTGGTATTGACACTTTGTCCTTGTATATAGATTCTCCGTGCCCCGTCCTGAGACCCTGTTCGTGAGTGTGGCAGTTGCAGTGTGGCGTGTGCGTAAAGGAAGGATTTCCGTGTGGAGTGGGCTGACTGGCAGCGAGCGTGTGGAGCTATGTGCGAGAGTGAGGACCCCATCCCCCTGTCTTTCCCCATGGACCTCTGGATTCCCTTGACCCCCTCTCCCCACCTTTATATAGTGCACTTGGTTTCGTGTGAATAAAGAACTGTTTATTGTGATTCATAGTCTGCGCTTGAGTCGGTCCTGCTCAGCCTTGACAATTATCATCTTACCCAATAGTTTCACTATCCTTAATGACCAAAGCCTCTTGTATACACCCCCACAATGTTTCTTGTAACTTGTAATTTTTATGTTGATTTAAAAATGTTTTTATCTTATGTCATAAATCTATTTGGCATTATTTGGAAAATTAAACATATCCGATAAATAATATTTGTCTTGCTGCATTCTCAATCATCCAGAAATCATTGATCATTGACCACTGATCAATGTCCATGGAAATGAGACTCAGGAAGTGATTACAGGAAGAGGGTGATATATTGTCTGAAGCAGTTAGAACAAGACAGTGCTATTGACCGGACCTCATCCCACAGGCTATATATACCCAGAGGAAGGTACACCAAGTTTGAATGGTTTACAGAAGATACATAAACAGAGTGTACCTTGTCTGTTTGATTAACTTGGTCACCTATAACATCTCAAAGTTTCTGACTTCACTCCTCAACCCGTTGTTAGGCAGTGCTGAACACCACATCCAGAACACCTTGGATTTTGTTGAGAAGGTGAGAGATGTCATTATAGAGGCAAATGAAACAATGGTCTCATACAGTGTTATATCTCTCTTCACTTCACAGTCACTGAAGCAGTGGAGGTATTGTAAGAGATTACAGGATGACCCCAACCTCAGCAACAGGACCTCTCTTACCACCGACCAAGCGGGTTTGCTTTTGGAACTGTGTCTTAATTCCTTCTACTTCACATACAAAGGTCAGTATAACAGGCAGAAACATGGGTGTGCCATGGGTTCATTGTGGCCAACTTGTACATGGAAGAAGTGGAAAAGAGGGCTCTGTTATGCTAATCTAGAACACCATTGGATCAAGTATATGGATGACACCTCTGTGAAAATCAAATCTCAGGATGTACCACAGTTCACTGATCACATTAACTTGGTGGACTAATACATCAAGTTCACCAGGGAGGATATGAGAAATGACAGGTTAGCATTGTTAGACTGGGAGATTTCCATGAGTAATGGGTAACAATTAAAGTTGATGTGTACCGTAAACCAACGCATACCGATCTATATTTAAGGTTTGACTATTCATCCACTGGAGCACAAACTGGGTGTCATCCACATGCTACAACACAGAGCAGACACCATCCCTACGGATACAGCAGCCAGGGAAGCAGAAGAATGTCATGTCAATAAGGCCTTCATTAAATTTGGTTATCCCAACTGGACATTTGTCAAAGCTGGGAAGCACCTAAAGAAAGCTCCAGGCGATCCAGTTGAGAAGGACAACCGCTGCCTAAGCGAAACCCCTTAGTGATCCCTTACGTGTCCGGAGTATTGAAACAGTTGAGATGCATTTTTTTCTAAACACTGTCTCTGTGGCTTTCAGACCCCAAAACACAAACAGAGTAATTTAGTGTACGCTGTTAAGTGCCAGGAGGATTGCCATGATTGATACATTAGAGAAACCAAACAACCTCTGGCTAAGCAGATGGCACAACACAGAAGAGCTAAATCGTCAGGCCAGGACTTCACAGTCTATTCACATCTACAGGCCAGTGGACACTCTTTCAATGATGAAAACGTACACATCCTGGACAGGGAGGAACGCTGGTTTGAGCGCGGAGTCGAGGAAGAGATTTATGTAAAAAGGGAAAGACCATCTCTGAATCAAGGAGGGGGCCTAAGGTTACATCTTTCACCATCTTACAATGCTGTGATTACAGCTATTTCCCAACTCTCTAAATGGTACTGAATGGTACTTTCTTCCACCGAAAACGCTATGTCCAAATGAACAGAATCAAAAATGTTTTTTGGGGATATAAATAATTTTCTTTACAGAAAATATAACTTATTTTCTTTAAAATTACTTACACATTACTTAACATTTATTACTATGTAATTATTTCTTTTTTCCTCTGTAAGAAAATCACTTGCTGTCCCTTTATTCTACTGTACCTATCTTTAATAGTATTTGTGCATAAATATGATTAAAATGCAATTTCAAATAACATAATTGAAGTTGCATATAATTACAGTGGAATTGCACCATTTATCACAGGACCACACACACCCCAACACATATAACCCACAGCCTACTGTAATTGATTGTGCTCCTGTATTTGGGATCCCAGACCTAGCCAGCAAGCCAGTCTGTCAGGTCTGAGGAGCAGATTCAAACGAAGGCTCAGACTGACGTGAACAAGAAGCTTTATTTAAAGTGATGTGGTTAAGACAACGGCAACAAGTGCTGAGGTAAGAGATAAGGCTAGAGCAAATCAGCATGAACTATGAAATGTCAAACTAGGTAAGTATAATACTATGAACATGAACTGTGAGAGACTATGAAGATATACTATGAAGGAACTGGGAAATACTATGAACATGAACTCAGGGAAGTATAACTAGAATGTCCTGAAGCATGAACCATGACTGGCGAGGCTCAACAGGAGAAACAGTGGTTTGAGAGTCGGAGGTGAAGAGGCATTGAAACAGAGGGAGAGCAGAGTCAGGATGGGCTTAGGAAGATGACTGGTAAATCCACAATAGCAGTCTGAACTGTCTTACTTGTTTGCAGGTGGAATAATGCAGGAGGGGGGGAAGTGAGGGAAAGAGGCCTAGGTGAGTCCAGTGAGGTAATGATCCGTGAGTCCAGACAGTGATGGCAGGGAGGCAGACAGGTGAAACTGGAGAGAAAAAACATAGAGGTTGCCAGCTGTGGAGGTGCAAGAGGAGACCAGGTGAATGAGGTTATTGAGAAAAAATTGCGAAAACGCTGAAATCGGAGTAATAAAACATACGAGGGGAACGATAACGAAGACAAGATTCTCCAGATTGTTTACTCATGCTGTCCTGTGAACAGCATTGCCATGGTGATGTTTATTTGTTTGCTGTTTTTGCGGTCGCCTTGTGCATGAGAATATCACCAGGTAAACTCACGCTGTTTTTAAATATTGTCAGGATCCTGGGTCATTTTGACCCAGCGTTGTTAGTTTCTTGTGTTTTGTATTATGCTAAGTTTAATTGTGGTTTATTCTATTGTTCCTTGGTTCTGTGTAGTTATTTGATACCCCCTCGTGTCTTTGCCCTCTGTCTCTGCCCGTATGCCTTGGTTTATTTTATGGTGAGCTCTTGTGCCTTTTCTCCCTGCTTGTGTTTTATTCCACAGTGTTTATTGTGTGTTCTCCAGCCCGCTATGTCTGATCATGGTGTTCCCCTGCTCTCTCTTCCTCGTGCTCCTCTGTTCTCTCTCTCTCTCTCCCTTCAGTCTGCGTCTCCATGTACTCCCTGTGTTACTCTGTTAGTCATATGTCACTGGGTCCGCCATTTCCGTGTCGCATTATTGTAATCCACGTCAGCTGTGTTCCCCGTGTGTTCCCACGTCCCTCGTTATCTGTGATGTATTTATGTCCGTGTCTCCCTCAGTTCTGTGTCGCGTCCTCCCTCATTGCTGTGTGATTCCCCCTGTGTTTCCCCGTGAGTTTAGGTTATTCTTTCCCAGTTTAGTTTAGTTTCGTGTTGTATGCCCTTTTCCCTTGCCAGCAAATAAAGCTGTGGTTTTGAGTTCATCCCTCATGTCTGAGAGTCTGCATTTTGGGTCCAACTCCTGCCTGCACACAGCCGAATCATGACAAATATTTTGTTGTTCAACAGCAACAAGACTGACGGACTGTGGTTAAGGTAACCCACAAATGTCACAGATGAAATATTTAGTGTTTATTTGCTGGTTTGTCGGTGGCAGCTCCTTAAAAGCAAGTCTACCATACATCTGCTTGACCAATGCCAGTTAATCTGCGACGCCGGTTAATCTGGAACACAGGCCCACTTGCCTGCTTCTCTGCTCGTGGCTCTTTAGTTCGGGTCACTCTGAGAGGGCATCCAGAGTGAGTAAATTATAATTATATTTGTTGCTTAACTCTATAATCGTCTACAGGGTTTCTCTCTCTTAGCTAATTTTGTTTTCGTCTGTGCCTTCTGTGCCTTCTGTTTAACCCCTGTCAGTTTGTCTGCCTGGAGCTTCCAGCAGTTCAGGACCTTAATGTTTAATCATTGGAGTTCAGCTGTTTGTTTTCCTTCTTATGAAGGTGGTGCACTGAGTATTATGATTTTTGAGGTGGATAAAATACAACAGAATCCACATTTAATAATCCACAATGCTATACAATACAATGCTCTGTCGTAGTGCCCTTCAATAAATGTCACTACATTTAAAAAATGAAGATCAATTTGATGTCATAGGTGACTGGCAGGAGGAGAGTCTAATGAAAGAGCAGCAGAGCTGCTGCAGTGATAAAAATAAAATCCTAGCTAAGATGAGCTCGTTTTGAACTCGTTTTGTAAAGTTCGTTTGGCTAATCTGTGCAGGTGAGTGAATTTACCCTGTCCAAAGAAATCAAGAGAAAAGCACCGAGCTGCTCAGTCACTTACTAATTACTGTTACTGTACTTTTATTATGAGTATTATACTGTAAGAGCAACAGGCTGGACTCTAATTCATCTCCTGTGCAGAGCTGATTATTAAATATGAGCAAACAGAAACTAACTACGGCCATTTGGCAGCTTAAGTTAAAATTTATGTTTAAGTTTTCCACTGATTTTTTTTACTAAGTTTGTTTCAGATATTCAGGTTAAAAAACATTCTGGATGATTCTTCATGAGGTATTGTTCACAGTTACATGTGGAGTACTCTGTACAGCTTACATCCTTTGAGAGAAATAATTTGAACCATTAATGTTCGTTGTCCAACACCCAGGCAGCAGCTCAAACGCCAGTTATAATATCTCCTTATGTTGGTGACCAGGATGCAGCAGCAGACTGAACCAGGACTGAAACCTGCTCCATCATCTCATCTTTGCAGATCTTAATTTACAAAGCACCAACAACTCAAAGGTAAACATTATATTGGAAAATCTGTTAGTATATACGGCTTTGCCTTTTTTTAATAGACAGCTCATATGTCAGCTGTCAGCAGAACTGTAGAACTGAAAAAATGTAAGAGTAGAACTTTAGATCCCGAGTGTGTGAGGACAGGAAAGGATCAGCTTTATTTCAGATTTGAGACTTAAACTTTATGTTCACATATTAACTGCATAATTAACTGATGGAAACAGTAGGGTAAAGATGTGCTGTCAGTGAACGCTGCAGCTGTTTTATTGATAAAGTTAAAGACAAAAAGTTAAAACGATTAATCACCCATGTAACTGTGTCACTATATATCAGCATTAACAATACCTCAGTTTGGTGTTTCAGAAAGGTGCTGATCTCAGACCTGCACAGCTTCTGTTTTAAACACTGAATGTACTCAGCTGTTTTCTCTGACACAATTAAATAAAACCTGATGAAAGTCAAAGGTCATAGAATAGAATAGAATAGAATAGAATTCAATTTTATTGTCATTGCACATGTCACAAGTACAAGGCAACGAAATGCAGTTTGCATCCATCCAGAAGTGCTTTAGCCATGATACAGATATATTACAAAATATAAATTAGCAATAATATAAATATATAAATCTATATTAACATACAAGTCATCACTTGTATGTTGAACTAAAGACTTGTGATCTGGAATTCTTTCGCTGTTTTTTGCCAATAGTGTGTTATTTACCATGAAGTAATTCAGTCATTCACACCAGAGTAACCAGAGGATCATATATTTTTAAATATATAACTTTCTACACGACTGAATGTAATATCTTTATGTAAAAGTCCAGATCCTCTGAGGATTATCCAAGTATTTATAGCATTACACAAAGCAAAGGTCTCATCATGGTGTTCATGAAATGCTGGGTTTATTAATCTTCTGGGGGAGATTTCCCTGTGAGGGAGCTGGTGGTGAAGATCATGAGGTCCTCCTTGATCCCTGCGATGAGCTTCAGTCTTCCTGATGTTTCTGAAATGGTGTCTCTCTCAATGGGTAGAGTCCATAATAATGTGGACTCTATTATTAAATGAAAAGCAAAAAAATTACACTACTATGAAACCTTGTGCTGCTGTTTTTATTTAAAGTTTCCATGTTAGCAGGCTGTGGAGTGCTCTGTGAGTGCAATGGATCTAAAACTGTTTAAATCTTAAGTTTTATGTTAAAATCTCAAAGGACAACATTACATTTTGTCACGGTTCTGGGTCATTGTGACCCAGCATTTTCAGTTTCTTATATTCCCTTGTATCATGGTTTGTTTTCTGATGTTTTTGTTATGGTCTGTTGTTTATTAGTATAATTTTATGTTCCAGTTTATTCGGGTTTAAGGTTTTGTTCTTAGGTTTTGTGTCTTGTGCCCTCATAGTTAGTGTAGGTTTAGTTCTGTGTCATGTCTACGTCTCCATGTTTCCTGTTTTACTTTGAAAGAGTCCAGTGTTCTTTGTTCATTGTATTTAGCTTCACTTCCCCTGTCCTGTCATTAGGTTCATGTGTGTCAGCTGAGCTTCCATGTGTGTCCACTTCCCCTAATCATCCCTGTAGGTATTTAGTCTGTATGTTTCACTTCAGTCTTTGTCAGATCGTCTGTTATCGTCACCATAGTCATAGTGTTTCATAGGTTTGCCTCTTAGTTTTGTTGTGTTACATAGTTTACTCAGTGTTCATAGTTTCTCCATGGTGTTTCCACTGAGTTTCATAGTCTTTAGTTTACTCAGCGTTCACAGTCTTCTTTGTTTCTTAGTTCCATGTTCTGCTATTGCTTACAGCCAAATAAATCTCGCTTTTTGTTAACACCTGCAACTACTCTCTCTGCGTCTGCTTCTGGGTCTCATAACAAACACACCAGCGCACCCAGCCGTGACACAGCACGATCTGACCATGCCAGACCCAGCAGACAGTCTGGACGAGATTGGGGAGGAGCTGCAGCGGATCAGCCGGCTCATGACGCGCATCTGTGGGTGCACGGACCCCAGAGTGGTGTCCACTGGGTTGGCGGCCATAGACGCCATCCTCCAGAAGGCGCCGCAGCTCCGGCAGTTTCCCCAGCTTTTGGAAGCATTCGACTCTCTGGCCCCCCTGAAGGAGGAGCTTCGCGCCCGTGCGCTGGGCCGGAGAGTGTTGAACGCCGCCTCAGCACCCACGACTTCGCCCCGTAAACGGGTGTCGCCGCTGCCTCGCGAGCCAGAGGCAGTCAGAGTAGGAGAGCTGAGGCTCACCATGCTCCGCCATCGTCTCACAGTTCGACGGCTTCCCCGTCTCCGCCATGGTCAAGCTGCACAGCCCAGCGCACCGAGATGGTGGAGGCCAGAAATTTCGGCGACGATGAGCGACAGCAGGTATTGCTGGCTTTACGGGGGGACGAGCTCCGTTGGAAGCCCTGGCTCATTCCCGAGGAGGAGCTCTCACCTGTTGCCCCGCCTCGGACCAGCCGCTCGCCCTCTCCACCCCGCTCGGACTTTACTTCACCTGCCTTGTGTTTAAAATCTCCCAATTCTTTGATCTTTGGGCTGAAGGAAGAACAACACTCGGTGTTTAATGCTCAATCAACAATCTCTTTATTTTACACACTATGAGCATTACAAACGTCCAGACGGGAGATGTGGACAGGAGGGTGTCCGCCAGATCTCAAAGTGTCTGACCGTTTGTCACATTTTTATAGCTTCGGCCCCCCTCCACACTGAACATTCACATTCTTTCTATCTCTCAGTGAGCCTAAGTTATGACCTTGGCTTCCTGTGCAGTATGTTTTGTTCTTTCTAATCAGACAAATAAGGCCATGATTCCCTGCAAACAGTATTTCTTATAAATCAGCAGTATAATGCATCATAAAACAGTGTACTATCCCATTCCTGTTTTTTTTCTCAGAATAAACAATCAATTAACTCAAACAATCAATCTGCTGGTCCCTCTCTAGTCTAAACAACAGTGTTTCAGTAACTTTCCACTAGAAGATGGGCCCCTGTTATCTACTTTCTCTCAGGCAAGCGTGAGTGAGAGTCTACAGCATTCTACCCCCAAGGACACGTGGTCTAATGCCTTTATTTTCAGGGCTGTGTCCACTTAATACTACACTATATGGTTATATGGCATTTTAGTTCATATTAAGCATAAAATTAAGGCACTTTAAATAATTTTATCTCAACA
>VUQG01041811.1:0-26381 GCA_015106755.1 Etia nguti | reverse complement strand
GCACAGAGATGAGTCCACTGTCAGAGGCCATAAGAAGATCATTTGTAACCTTCACTAAAGCTGTTTCTGTGCTGTGAGGGGCTCTGAAACCTGACTGAAACTCTTCAAATAAGCCATTCCTCTGCAGATGATCTGTTAGCTGTTTGACAACTACTCTTTCAAGAATCTTTGATATAAAAGGAAGCTTGGATGTTGGCCTATAATTAACTAAGACAGCTGGGTCAAGAGATGGCTTTTATCTGCAAGCTTGAAGGCCTGTGGTACAACCGTTGCGGTACAACATTTAGACACATGAACGAGTTGGTGGTGTACCTGGGGCTTCTGGTTAAGACTATGTTTCCTCCTCACCGTCACCCAGCCATCCTGTTTTCCCGGCTGCTCAGGACAATTTGCTGGGGGGGCGCTAGCAGAGCCTACGCTACCTTTGGTTGCATTGGCTACAGGGGCCTGGCTAGCTACGGGTATTTCAAGGGTGCGAAGCCAAGTCTCTAATTCAGTGATCCTCGCCTCCAGAGCAGCAAATCGGCTACATTTATTACAAGTATCATTACTGATAAAGGAGACCAAGGAGTAACTAAACATCTGACACAATGAGCAGGAAGCGCAGGAGGGACAGGTTTAGAGGCCATGCTGCTAGCAAGTCTGCTACGAGCAAAAAAGCTAGCGAATCCCTAAAGACACTGTGAGTGAATACTGTGAATACTGTGACTGTGAATACAGAGAGTGTGTGCTTCAGATGAAGCACATGAAAATTACACTATAAAATAAGAAGTTAGTATAAGTTTGTAATTAAATTGGCTATGCAGATTAGCTACACAAAAACACCACTGTGTGTTGGAACAGGAAGTTCCTGAGGAACTCTTAAACATCAGTTATCTCGTCAGTGAGCTTTTTTTGAGCCTCTGGGATGTAGAATGAATGAAGACAACTTCCTTCGGTGAATAAAAAGGTTTGCAGTTTATAAGAAAAGACTCCAGGTGAAGGCTACATGACTTTCCTTACACTGTGACATCAGTACAACAGCCTTTATTGATGTGGAAGCAGATTCCACTACCTCTTGTTTTCCTTCCTTCGGAGGAAGCCCATTCCTGCCGCTTGCATTCGGGTTCTCGTTCTTTCGGTCACTACCCGCAGCTCGTGACCATAACTGAGGGTAGGGACGTAGATCGACCGGTAAATTGAGAGCTTCACGTTTACACTCAGCTCTCTCTTCACCACGATGGACCGGTACAGTGTCCGCATCAATGCAGCCCACAGCACCAATCCATCTGTTGATCTCCTGCTCCCTTCTCCCATCACTCATGAACTAAACCCCGAGATAATTAAACTCCTCCACTTGATGATGCCAAAAGAACTGCATGATCTGCGAAAAGCAGAGGTTAGATTCTGAGACCACCAAAGCCTTCTGCCACTTGACTACGCCTAGAAATTCTGTCTATAAAAATTACAAACAGAATCTGTGACAAAGGGCAATCCTGGCGGAGACCATCACCCACCAGAAATGAGTCCGACTTATTGCCGGCTTTGCGGACCAAGCTCTTGCAACGGTTGTATAAGGATCGAATGGCCCGTAGCAATGGGCCTGATACCCCATACTCCCGAAGCACCTCCCACAGGATACTGTGAGGGACACGGTCAAATGCTTTCTCCAAGTCCACAAAGCACATGTAGACTAGTTGGGCAAACTCCCTTGCACCCTCAAGTATCTTCGAGAGGATAAAGAGCTGGTCCAGTGTTCCGCGACCAGGACGAAAACCGCATTGTTCCTCCTGTATCTGAGGTTCGATTAACGGACAGACTCTCCTTTCCAGCACCCTGGCATAGACTTTCCCAGGGAGGCGGAGGAGTGTGATCCCCTTGTAGTTGGAACACACCCTCCTTCTTAAAAATGGGAACCACCACCCCAGTCTCCCGATCCAGAGGTACCGCCGCTGATCTCCACGCAACATTGTAGAGGCGTGTCAACCATGACAGCCCTACTACATCCAGAGCCTACAGGAACTCAGGGTGGACCTCATCCACTCAAGGGGCCCTGCCACCAAGGAGTTGTTTAACTGCCTCAGTGACTTCACCCCCAGAGATGGACAAGTCGTCTCCCTCGTCCCCAGACTCAGCTTCCTCCACAGAAGACAAGCCAGTGGGATTAAGGAGGTCCTCGAAGTATTCCTTCTATCGCCGGACAATGTTCTCAGTCGAAGTCAGCAGCACTCCACCCAAACTATACACAGTGCAGTTAGAGCACCGCTTTCCCCTCCTGAGTCGCCTGACGGTTTGCCAGAATCTCTTTGAGTTTTTTTTCAATGGTCTCTCCGAGTTAAGGCTGGATATCGTCACTGATTTCTAGAATCGATTCGATTCCAATGAACAAGGTCCCGATTCAATTCAATCCATGGTTTTGATTCGATTCGATTTGAATCGAATCGAAATTTTGGGGAAATTTTGACTCAGACAGTCAGAAATATTATAATTCTGATCATTTATCAGTGACCTCTAGTGGCCTCTTCATTCACCCAAGAGTCCTTGCATGTGAGTCTCATGAATTGTAAAGTTTTATCTGTGCTAAGGTAATCAGAATGTAATGTATCTAATTTGTGTATGTGATACAATCTATTTAATTAGTTAGCTTTATGTTATTGATTAAACACTAATTAGAATCTTGCTTATACCCAGACTCTTTCTGGAGAAATTGCAGTGGGATTGTTGGTACTGCTGGACTTGTTCTGTTGCGTACTGCTAAAAAGTTGAAGGTATAGGTTGGCTAAAAAAACAACAGGAGACACCAGTTGATAATTTTATAAAAATATTAGTAGGCTTTTATTTGAGAATCTGCCACCTAAAGCCGGTCCACAATAGAAGTGAAATGACAACCAGAGAGCACAGAAAGTGAATGACAGTCAAACAACTACAGATAAAAGAACCGCGTGTGATGGGAAATGGGCGGGAACCCTTAATTTTTCTAAGTTTCCATGCCAGCAACTCAAGGGACTATCAATGAGAGTGATGAATACTGCTCATTGGTAGTAACCATTAGAAGCAACCACCGCTTTGCACATTAAAGCGATGTGCAAGTCGTTTCGAGTGTGGTTTAAAGCATACTGACCAAATTCTTAGACATGAGGGCTTTTACTTTGGAAAAAAAAAAAGATTTCTAAAATATCTTGTTAAATTCCTGTAATTATCACAGGGTTTTTAAATCGTAGCTGCAGTATACCCAATAACATCATATAAATGAGGGCTTTTATTTTTAAGCATTCCACCAGTTCTAACGTGTACTGGTCTACCATTAAATAACTTTTATGTTGAAAATCTCAGACTCATCCCTGTCATGTCCATCAGTGTGTGTTGGGGGAAAGGAATGGCAGCCAAAATACTTGAAGCCGTGATTGGTGCGAGAACAGTGTTCTCTACAAAAATCCCACCAGTTAGTAAACAGTAAGGATGACTTTGTTTGTTGACCAAAAAAAACTGTTCATTGAAGTTTATTTCTCTGTCAGTTCACAATTTATTAGCATTGGTTATTTTAAAGTGTTACTTAGTGAGTATTCAAATTTACCCAAAACTCTGTAAGTCATTTGAGATTTAAAAAATTAATATAAACTCAAAAATATCTGCTTATATCCGAGTTTCGATAAGGACTTCATACTTTTAAGAAACCCATTAAAGAAAAAATGATGTTCAACAAGAAGTTTCCAGAAAAATGAATTTCCATTTCCATCAAAGCCTCACCTTTACAGGTGATACAGTTATCGCCTGTTCAAGTATACTAGAACTTCATTTTAAGATCATTGCTGACAGTCTGCTTTTGTTTGCTTCATATGAAATGCTGAATAATGAGAACATGGTTAAGCTCTCACAGAGTAAATAAAGTAAATATTTTCTCTGTCATGTCAGTAATATTTAAAATGAAACGAAAACAAATTTCAAATGAAATCTTCCAGTTTTTTGCCTGTGTTCAAATATTCATAGCCTATGAGAATAATAAGATATGCATAAATATCTTTCTGTATTGACATTTTTATCATGAACACTTGATCAAATCACATTACTGCACATAATCCTCAATCATGGTTTTAGTTTTACACCTTCCAAACTCCAGCTGCAGTTTCTATAACTAAACCAGGACATGGATTCAGATGACTCTCTTAACCTATTTACCATGATGACTGTATGTTGATATTGTGCATTGATGTGCTTCAAATCACCTTTTAGAGGAAAAGTCACACTCATGCAAAACGCATACAGGTAAGAGTGCTTTTATATACTCTTATCTGTATGCTTGAACATCAGGTGTTACATCTGCACAGGGTGCCAAACAGAACAGAGTAGAGCACTGGTAAGCTGAGCAGGTAATGATCTCTGATCTGTGTGATTGTAGGCATTGGTCTGACAGAGTCCCTGGCCATGACACCTGCCGCCTCAGTGTCTGGACTTTACTTCTCCAACCCTCAGGCTTCATACTTTGCCGTTGGAAAGATCACCAAAGAGCAGGTATCCATTTATAATGCACCTCACTATACATCAGTGCGGTACACTGTTGAACATGTTTTAAAAAGAATCTGTGAACTGTAGTTTAATTTAACATACTAAATAGTCTGTTTTTAATCTGATATCTGCGGGTCATGATTTCTTAAGGTCTTAAAACTGAGAAAAGATAGATGTCCAGTTCCTGTGCTGCTTTCTGTTTTGTCCATGTCTTTTGAAGTTTGTCCTGGTCTCTCTATGCGCTCCATTTTTACCTTCATTTTTCTGCTCATACGCCAACCAAACTTAGTTGATATCCTACAGGTCTCTTCCCAAACAAGAGCTAAACTTGTGGCCTCTGTGCAAATCTCATCTGTAGGTGGAGGACTATGCCAGCAGGAAAGAGATGAATGTGGAGGAGGTGGAGAGATGGCTTGCTCCCATCCTGGGTTATGACAATGAAGCATAAGGTGCAACAGAGGATCAAGTTTACAGTCCAACCATTCCACTTTGGCTCCCATGAGTTGTTACTGTAACTGCTGCCACTCCCTCTCACTGACGTCCCAGAGGATATTCTTTACCAACCTGTACAAAGACACAGGGCCTCAGACTTTTTTTTTACGGTAAACACTAAGATTTTTTTCCTGTAAACAGGAAAACATTTCATGCTAATTGTTGACAGTTTATCCATCTGTCGGGTACTGGACAGATGGACATAGAGTGGTATTTAAAAAAAAGAACAAAGCAAAGTGCTTTATTAAAACTACTGTGCTCTTGCTGCACATTCAATGGCAGATTTCAAAATGTGCAATTAAAGTTTAATACTTTCTGGAGAAGACCATTTACATATGCTCTCAAACAAAGATCACTTAGAAGAAGTGAAGCATAGAAGAAGAGATCAAATCAAACCAATGATACTAAGTCACAAGGGCTTGTTAATACCACCTGGTTTTACTCTGTAAAGAGAGGATTGTAGATAAACACAGAATGTATTCATTTCGTTTTAATTTCACGTTGGTCATTTTATTTCTAAAACTTTAGCAGTATTTTATTTGGAAACGGAAATGTACTGGCATAATAGATAACACACTAGTAGCAGTATGTTGTTCAAGTTTTAAAAAAGCCACATATACATAACACATTTCAAACTCGCATGTCCACAACTGTTCTTTGTCTGCGCATTTAGGCAATTAAGATGGATTATGTCAGCTTATAATGCTGTTTCTGTCAAATAATTTTGGTGCTAGTTGCTTCAGTCATTCTGTTTTCAGCCAGACTATTTTAATATTTGAACACAAGGGTTGGTGATCACTTCTGTTTACATTGTGATTTCTGTGTAGTTTGTTTTATTAACATTTTATCATAGTAAATGTAGTTTATCGATCACTAATAGATATTTGACAGACTAATGGAGAAATATGAAAGTTGCGGGAATGAAAGCAATGTTGCTAAGAACATTTTCTGACATAAACGATAAAAGCAAAGGGTTTCTGGATATTTTTCAGTGTCATTTATGATGACAGCCAGTGTTAATCTTAAACTGCCCTGGGTCCAGTCATGTTCAATTGTCAAATTAGGAGATTTGACAGTTGAAAGATTTGCTGGTTGAGTTCTCTTTACAAATCTTAATGCTGCAGTGTCTGTTTAACTTTTTTATGGAACTTCGATACTTTCTCAGTCCCTTTTAATTTTACATAGAAGACTATGTGGATTTCTGATAATTCATCATTACAAATACTGTAAAACCAAAAATAAAACAGTCAAACTTAAAGTTGGCTCTGTCTTTTTTCTGAGTTTAACTGTCTGGTTCACCTTTTTGTAGAAGCAAAAAGTCCATCTGTGAAAACAGTTGTAGAAACGTTGCAGTTGTAGGTCATCAGAAGGTGTCTGATATGTGTCTTTTTGACATGGACAATGCCCATAACACAAACCTATGGGAAAAAGTTATAAAAGTTGGGATAAGAAGACAGGTCAGATTATTGGTAGGGACCAGAATGACTTCATGCCAAGGACTACTACAGATGGCATCTTTAGCAGGTCCTTGTCAAGGGCTATAGGAATACTACAGATGCAGTGTTTTCTTTGAGAGTGTTGAGTATGTTGAGAGAGGAAATACAGAGAAGAACAAAAGGAGTTGCACTGTGTCTTTGTCAATCTAGAGAAGGCATATGATAGGCTGCCAAGAGGGGAACTGAGAAAGTCAGGAGATGTAGAGAGTATGTATAAGGACAGTGCGATGGTGGTGAGGTGTGTGGTGCAGGTCAATGTGGAGAATACATCAGGGATCAGTTCTGAGGTTTTTTTGGTTGCAATAGTGATGGGTAGGCTGACAGATGAGGTTAGGCAGCAGTGTCCAAGAGGGAAAGGAATGAAAGTTGGTGGAATCAAGATGGAATATGTGTGGTGGTGGTGGGGGGGCGTAAAAATGAGGTCCAAAGAGATGTTGATGCGTATGACAAATGATATTGTATATAAATTTCTTGGGGGGGGTGGTTGGTACTATACAAGACTTTATGGCACACTAATTACCTTCATTAATAACTCAGTGGGACTGTGGAAGACAAGTTATCATGAAGTGTGGCATATATAAGGGTGAGGGACTGTTCCCACTGCTGTTCTGCATATACCTCAGTCCCCTAAGCTGACACATCACTAAAGGTGGTTCAGGAGTGGAGTGACCATGAGCCACCAACTGCACAATGGATGATGTCAAGTTGTATGTTAAGGGTGAGTGAAACATCGACTCACGGATCCACTCATCTGCAGCAGTGACATCAGGATGTAATTGACTGGAGACGTGTGGCCAAATGGCTGCAACAAGAGGGAAGGTGATCTGGATGGAAGGGTTGGCAGGACGCAGAATTGCAGACTAACAGGACAGTACCTGGGTATCCCAGAGGACAACAGGAACATGATGAAGACGCAGGAAGGTAAACCTCAGCCAAATACCTCCAGAAGGAAAGACAAAACCATTCAAGTTTCTTTTTGAAAACGGGGGCTACTCGATTCTATAGTCAACTTAAATGATGTAGAAATACAGGAGGTCATAATTCTATTTATTTACAAAATTTATATTTGCCATATTTGACTTTAAAAGATGGTTAAGAAGTTGACACTAAATAGTCATTGATATAGCCAAGCTGTTTAAACAGTCTGTGAAATTTTCTCCATCAATCTTCTTCCGCTTATCCGTGACCAGGTCACGGGGGCAGCAGCCCAAGCAGAGAAGCCCAGACCTCACTCTCCCCAGCCACCTCCTCCAGCCTGTCCGGGGGAACACCAAGGCGTTCCCAGGCCAGCCGAGAGATATAATCTCTCCAGCGTGTCCTGGGTCTGCCCCGGGGCCTCCTTCCGGTGGGACATGCCCGGAACACCTCACCCAGGAGGCGCCCAGGAGGCATTCTTGTCAGATGCCCAAACCACCTCAACTGGCTCCTTTCAATGTGGAGGAGCAGCAGCTCTACCCCGGATGGCCGGTCTCCCCACCCTATCTCTAAGGGAGACGCCAGCCACCCTTCAGAGGAAGCTCATTTCTGCCCTTTTTATCCACAGTCTCGTTCTTTCGGTCACTACCCACGGCTCGTGACCATAGGTGACGGTAGGGACGTAGATCGGTAAAATTTTCAAGTTTTTCTTATTATATGACAGTTTTGACTGAAGCATTACCATTTAGTGTGTTGGAATTATGTTACAGGTGCGACATCACTATGAAATAAACTGAAATATACATGTCATCAACATACACAAACATACACAACCCGGACTGATGACTGTGACTTACTAATGGCTTTGTTTAGTCCAGGGGTGGGGGAACTCCAGGCCTCAAGGCCCGGTGTCCTGCAGGTTTTAGATGTGTCCTTGATCCAGCATAACTGTTTTAAATGGCTAAATTATGTCCTCCACATGTCTTGAAGTTCTCCACAGGCCTGGTAATGAACTAATCATTTGATTCAGGTCTGTTGACCCAGGGTGAGATCTAAAACCTGCAGGACACCGGCCCTTGAGGCCTGGAGTTCCTCATCCCTGGTTTAGTGGGAATGCTCTCTGCTGGCATGGACCAAAGTGGCCAGCGGAGGGAGCAACCCGACCAACGTAGCAGTCGAGCACGCGCACACTATACACATACACGCTCCTGTGCAGCTCCTCCCCCGACGAGCGTGAGCCATCCAATGAAAGAGGAGTTTATCTATGCGTTGCCTTTCTCTGCTCTCACAGTACACACACACACACACACAAGCACAGCCAGCCTCAGCACACAGACGTTGTACGATCTTCACCGTGTGAACACTAACCATGGCTGAAGGAGGAGAAGGCGAGGATGAAATCCAGTTCTTGCGTACTGTAAGTGTCTCTCTGCTCCTTCTGGAGCAAAATACCGGTGCTGCATTGAGTGTTCACTGCGTCTTTCTGCTCGGCTCTGTGAGTGTGTGTGTGCGTGTGTGTTGTGATCTGGGCTGGGAGTTTACCGCATTAAAGGATGACAGCTCCTCCACATTGAAGTCACTGGTCAGGGAGTCCGCATCATGCTGACAGGAGATCAGGGGGGTGGAAGAGGCGTGAAAACGCACTAACAGAAAGACTGGACAAGCAGATGAGAGGTGGAGAACGGTGTCTGGTGCTGCTGTCATTGTTCATAAAAGGGAGCTGAGCAGCTTGCAGTCAGCGCGGCGTCGCTGGTGTTGCGTATTGGGTGGATGCGGGGCGCAGTGCGGTGCAGACTGGCAGCATGAAGCCTGCAACATCTGCTGCACTTCATTCCAGCAGGACTGGACGTCCCTCTTTGGAAGGCTCATGCGGTGAAATCAGTCAGTCATCTGAAGGTCTACATGAGAGAAAATGTTGCTTTACAAAAAGTTGCACGTGAATAATCGCGTGAGCTCAGAGTATTTTCTTTCTTGATGAAGGGAACAGATGGTCTGATATACCTACACAGAACATCTTAATTAATATGCATTCGTGTTAATGTATAGTTTTAGTGACAGCCTGCGTGCAGCATTTCTGGCCTGGGGTGAGATTATTCCAACGTTAGCAGATCTGTTTTGGTTGCTTTTGGAATTGTCGCTGACATAATGTTGCCATCATATTGCTGATGACTGCAGTCATACTAAGATGCAATGAGCTGATACTAGAAAATCCTTGGAACAAATGAAAGTTTTTGGTAGGAAAATGTGAATAGATGGGCAGTCGCTGTCTGTCCTGTAATGCATCCAGGTGAGCTTAATTTTGGAGCTAAAATTGTTCATATGCTCTATCGATCAGATTATTGTGTATTATATGAATAGAGTCAGACCCAAGGTTCAAAGCCAAAAGCTTTTATGTGCAGAATTTACATGTTCTCCCTGTGTGCATTCCTGCTGGATATTCTGACAATCAAAAGACAACATGTTAGATTAACTCAAGAGCCATCTAAAAACGCCTCCAACCAATACAGGATTTTTAAGACCAAGTTTATAAAAAGACCAAGCCTCTGCTTGGGGCGGGGGACTTTTGTTGTTTTTTATTTCATCATTCAGATGTAACAGAATCCCAGAAAAGTGCCACAGACGAGTTGGCACACGAAAGATAAATGTTGGCTGCTGTCACTGGTGACAGTGTGATGGTCAAAAGGTTGAATATTGGGGAATTAGAGGTTCATTGTGTTTTAGAATTAGCTGCAAAAGACGGACTGTTACAGGATTACTTCAGTAGTTTACTGTCCTTTCAAAGTGATCTGAGAGCTGTAGTTGAGCCTTTTTAGCCTCTTTTCTTAGGGTTTCTATCCATGACAGTTTTTGAAGCTTATTTAGGGATGTATGTAGATGAGCTATTACTGTATGTCACATTGGTCCAGTAAAAACTCAGATAGAAAGTAATAACATATGCGGCAACATAGCTGACTGAAATATCATTTCACCCCTCAGCCATAAAAGGCCGATGGGATATTGCTGTCACCTTGCTGGGCGGGTGGGTAGGTGGCGTTGACAGTTTGTGAATGCAATAACTTGCAGGATTATGACATTCATGCCATAGGTGCAGCTGCTAAAAGGCTCAGAGAAGTTCAAATGTCAAACCCGTCAAGGTCACTGAGGTCAACTTTTCTGTAAATCACCTAGGATTTTCACATTTATACCATGCGTGCATCTACTAGGAGGCTGATGGAGGAGGCTTATGATAGACACTTGTTCATATTATTTCTTTATCAGACCAGAACCAGTGTTTAACAGTCACTCAACATCACATTGCACTAAAATATGTATTATATAAGTATAAGCATTGTGATATATCAAATTAAACAGATTCGTTATGGTAAAATATTTTAGAAAATCTTCTCAACAGTGAAATATTATTCCTGGTTGTTATTTTTATCATTGTTTTTATTTAAAAAACCAACACAAATTTTGGTATTTTTATAGAAGCTGATAGTCAGTCAGCAAGATGGCAGCAGCAGAGACACATGACAAGTCAGACAATCTTTATGTATTTTTAATTAAACTATCAGTTTATTCCTAATTTAATTCCTTAAAAATCAACATGATTAGGTTAAAAATAAATAAATAAATAAAGACAAGTCTTTGCATTTATATCGACAAGTACAGCTGTCAACTGTACTAAACTGGCATACAGTATTCAGAGCATTCAAACTGAAACATTTCAAGATGTTACATCTGCTCATTAACCAATCTGTAATATTTTAAATGTTTATTATTATTATCATTCAAATATAATGTTAAACATTATATAATACAAATGTTACTATTAAATAATAATATTGAAGAGAATCATATATTGTAGCCCACATACAAGGGCAGTTTTTTCTGCCACATCCATCTGATGTAAGATTTGAATATTAGATTGAAAATGATTCCTACACAAATACAACATGTTTATAATAAAAATACCACATTTCTTGTTTAGACGTATACAGACTGGGTGTTTTATCCAGACTGTCTGTTTAATCAAGTGCAAATTGCGCTGCCAGTGGTTCTAATTTTAGGAAAGCTTATATCTTACCAGGTTTTGTGGAAATTGTAGGGAAAGTTGCATATTTTACTTTGAGTTGATTATCATGATTGGAGTGGGTGCTTGTGTTTCAAATACATTACCTTCACGTTAGTGGTTGAAAATCTGTTATAATGTCCTGTGGGCAGTCTGGGCATTTTCCTCAGAATGCTGCTTTTAGCACCCAGGGATGTAGCAGGAAATTAAAAGCAAAAGCAGAGTTGGAGGTGGAGACTCCTGGTTACTACACAGACGAGCTTCCACCAGTCGCCATCTCAGCATGTGTGAGCCATGGCTGCAGCAGGAGGTACTTCTTTCATGCCAAAGCTCGTCATTTAATCTAATTCCTGAACATACTGACTGAAGAGAAATTCATGAGAAGTCCATAGCCTGAGCTTTGTTATTATGAGTTCATTAATTTCACGTGTACTTTTATGTTTTTATTTACGTTTGGAGTAGTACTGTTACAAAGTGTGTAGTGTCAGGCCTATATGGATTAGTGTGCCAGAGGAGGTTTATGGGATAATTAAATATTATTATTAGTAATAACATGGAAAAATAGACCTGTGGTTAGATTTATTTATTTGTTTGTTTGTTTATTTGTAGCGCTTAGATAAATTATGTAGAATGTGGCTGCTGTTGACATTAGGTGTAGAATTAAATGTACAATGTTTAGTAGATTTATGTAGACTCAACTTTATGTAGACTCATGTTATCATATGATTGCTTCTATAAAAAGAAATCCTGGCACTTCAGGTCAAAGGCACAACACACACCTGCATTCTTTTTTAGCTCAGACTTTATGACTCGATGTCCTGACTATCATTTTGGCTGCTTTTCTCTCCGGATTTTGACATGTTTGCTGTACAATGCTTGCACACAGACAGTGTTGTGTATTTACTTATTTTAAAGTATTAGCCTAGCCTTCTTTCTACATCACCACTGGATTTGCTGAAAACTTTACTGTTTGCTACTCTTGATAATGTTTCACCCTACTGCCTCTACGCCTTTATTGTTTCCTGTGACTAGGACACACAAAACAGCAAAGCATCTTCCTTTCAGGTACGCATGACTTAATAACGGCTTGTAAATTTACATCCAGGCCTTTTGTTTCCCTCTCCCCCTACATCTCATCTTCTTTCTCCTGTTCCATTCCTACCTTTCATGTTCCTCTGCACCCCTCCCTCTAATCCTGCAGCACTCCTGCTAAGTGCACTTTATATGCAGATCAATACATGGTTTCTGGTGACTGATGATGTGTCAGCACAAACCAAACAGCATGGCAGCAGCTATGCGTTTGTGTTCATTTAATCCCTGTTACAGGGAAATGTTTGTTTGCAGAGAGTAAATGAAGCCAGAGCACAAAATTCCAAAGGAGATCTGGAACAGGTCAGTTAAAACATAAATGTTTCACTCCGCCTCCATAGAACTGGAGTAAAATTAAATAAAAAATATCCACTGTGTTGATGTACAAAGAAGCAGCAGTTAGTAAAATCTAGTATTTGAGGTTGCTCTCTAATCCAATGTAATGGTTAACACCTAAAAGATCCCTGGTTCTAGACCAAGAGGAGACAGTGTAACCCATTTTTCTGTGATTGTGTTTCTCACTTTCTCTGTTTGTTTTTTTTTCTTGAATTTTATAAATTAACTTATAGTTGACAGTTAACTTCTAGGGGCTGGCCAAAAACTAAAAAGATCCCAAGAAAGGATTAATTGAGGAGTATTGTTGAAGGACTCACAATTTCAAGTAAACCTCTGGAGGCAAGGCCAGTGATATCAGTTCAGAACTTTTTGGATTGTTGATCAGCACATGAAATTAGAGAAGGGGAAAGCAAAAACTGAGAAGGAGTGATTGAAGATTAAGTTGGAGCATGAAAGTCTGAGGGTTGAGGCAGCGTTAGAGAGGGAGAAAGTAAAAGTGGAACAGTTAATACTGGAATTGATGAACGAGTGGAAACCATCTACTTCCTACTTGTATTTTAATGAGGAGAAGGTGAAGATGGCTTATGCTGTTGCAGTTGAGACAATAACTTCACCTGCTTGGGACTAGCTGGTTCCACTTAACTGGGATTAAGGAGCGACACTGGAAAAGAAAATCAGCTTCTTACAGATGAATTAACTGTTACATTTTCTCAATATAAAGAGTTTATAAAAACTATGAAAGATGCATATCACAGGTGACTATTATGTTCCTGCTTTAGGTCAAAATGAGCAAAGTTCAACTTTAAGTGGTTTTTTTTGTGTTTTTTGTGTTTATTTTTCCTTTTCCGACTGAGGACCATGGACTCAGACTTGGAAGTGCAGATTCTCATTCCCACTGCTTGACATTCAGCTGCTCCAATGCGAGCTGCAGATCACTACCTAATGAAGCCAGCAGAACCACATGACCTGCAAAAAGAAGGGATGAGATTCTGAGTTCACCAAAGCGAAAGCCTCCCACCATCTGGCTACGCGTAAATATTCTGTCCAGAATCTGTGACAAAGGGCAGCCCTGGTGGACTGTGTTTGTTATGGACAAACTGCTATTTGCACTGAAGTCCAATAACAGAACACACCTCAATTTCAGATTGGGCAGGCAATTCCTCCCAATCACGCCTCTCCAGGTCTTGCTATCATTGCCTACATGAGCATTAAAGTCTCCCAGTAGGAAAATGGAGTCACTACATGTAGCACCCTTGAGCACCCCCCACCAAGAAGGCTGGGTACTCTGAACTGTCACTTGGCACATAATCGCAGATAACAGTCAGGACCTCTTCCCCAACCCGAAGGCGCAGGGAAACACCCCTTTCATCCACTGGCAGAAACTCCAGTGTACTGAGCAGATAAAAGAATGCCCACCCCTGCTCACTGCATCTCACCAAAGGCAATTCCAGAATTGGAGTCCATCCCCTCTCCAGGAGACTGGTTCCAGAACCCAAGCTAGTTCATGTTCTTTCCCTTTCAGAGAGGTGATATTCCATGTCCCAAAAACCAGCCTCGATAGCCGGAAATCAGTCCGCTAGGGCCTCTGTCCTTGACCGCACAATGCACCGGAGCTCTATGGCGCCTCCTATGGGTGGTGGGCCTACAGGAGGCAGTGTCCATGTAGGTTTTTCGGACTGCGCCTGGGCACCAGTCGCTCTCTGTGGATGGGACCCTGGTAACCCAGTCTTGGGCAGGGTACACTGGTCCCTTGCTCTTTTGTCAGTCATAGGGGTCCTTTGAACTACTCTTTGTCTGGTCCCTCACCCAGGACCAATTTTCCTTGGGGGATCCTATCAGGTTGCAAAGCAAAAACCCCTCGATAACATATCCCTCCACCATGTTAAGGTAGAAATTCACGGAAGGGACTTTTGAATCAGTTTGATACAAATAAACAGCCATTTTAAGTAACACATATGCTATTTGGAATAGATGCCACACATATGAACATTTTCTGACCTCACAAGCAATGTCAGTGTTACTCACAAAGTAATGAAATGAATGAATCTATTGTTCAAACCTCTGTGCAGTTCTGTGGAGGAATGTACACAGTGATGTCAACTGGCAGATGTCACAAATGGAAATCTCTAATCCAGTTAACAAAATGTCAGTTCTAGGTGACCAATGTGTACAACTGAGGTCCATGCTAGCATTAGGCATACAACAGTGGGCAACAGCAACAATGGGAAATTGTCTGCTTTTATGGAATCAGGGTTACTGCTGAAAGTGAATAGTATAATTTCACAAGTACCAGTAACCGCAATGGGGGTGAAATTAGCAGAAAGAGGTGTTGCCTACTGTAAGAGGATTTGAGAGTAAGGAATGGCCCAAAGAGTTTAGACTGTTTTTAGGAGCAGTGATGCTGAGCTTATTTGTGTTAGCATAAAACTCAATGTACCCATTATGCCATCTAAGCACCATCCTAAATTCATCAAGGGAGCTTAGTTCCCCATGTAAGGACATGCTGACCGCCCTGTGGAGCAAAACAGTTTTTAAACACACACTGCTGACCCACTATACACTTTATAACACAGATGGAAGTTAAGAACACAGCTTCTAAAACAAGTAGTATGATGCAAGAAAAAAAGAATGCAGATTAAGAAATATTGTCTAATATTCTAACCGTTTCTATCTATGACAGGTACAGTGTGAAATCAGTGCATCACCCTATTACTGTGTTTTTTTTCCCTTTTTCTCCTTAATCTTGAAACTTTCTTGTAATTTTTCAATTGCTGTCACTTCAAGGAGCATGCACATAAAATTCACAACTAAACACGCTGCGTGAAATAAGCATGTCACAATACTAGTAATGTGTTAATTGGTAGCAGTATCAGATTTTTTTCTATTTAGTGAAATAAATATGTCTCAAACTAATCCTTTTTTGAAAACAAACAAAACAAAGTTTATGGATTTTTGTTTGTTACTGAAATTGTTCTCTTTGCACAGATAAACAAAAGTAGTGTCATGTTAAAAAGTAACCTTCTTCAAGTGTAGGTTTTATGTAACAAGAGATCAAATAAACCTGTCCTCAGCAGGTCTTAGAATAAAAACTCATGATGACACTCTGTTATCACTTAATTTAACAAAAACTAGGCCAAAATGTTGACACTGTGCGAAAAATTAAATAAACCCCTACTGCTTCCATCGGAATTAAGAGAAAAAGAAGCATCCAGGTGTTGACAATCAAATGCACTTGATTAATTGATCGTCACCATTTGTGACCATCTCTATAAAAGCAGAGGTAAAAGCAAAGAAAAGACATCAGCAATTGTTGATGGCTTTTATGACCCTTCCCATCAGTCTGGGCTATAAATCCATTTTTAAAACAATTTAAAGTCTATCAACCTACTGTTCAGTGTGTGCAGTCTTCCTAGGAGTGGACGCCACAGGAAATTCATTTACAATTAGCATTGTAAATGATTAAAAGTTTATGACAGTACAATTAGAAAAAGACTTAGCAAATATGACTTTTATGGAACGGTGGACAGGAGAAAGCTTCTCTGAGGAAAAAAACATGTCAGCACAGCTTAGGATTGCATTGGTGTTAGCAAACCACAATACTTCTGAAACTGTGTCTTTTGACACAGTTTCAGAAGTATCGGTCAAATGAGATACTAAAGAGGAGATCTTTGATCTTGATGCACAGTGGCACACTGTGCATTATGATGCATATCAGCACAAACCCCTCATACTTCAAATCAACTCAATTCAGTTTTTTTACATAGTGCCAAAAATGATAACAGTTGGCTCAAGGCATAAAGGGAGAAAAAAAGAGAAAACCCCAACAATCAAATGACCCCCTATGAGCAAGCACTTTGGCGACAGTGGGAATGAAAAACTCCCTTTTAACAGGAAGAAACCTCCAACAGAACCGGGCTCAGGGAGGGGCGGCCATCTGCCGGGACCGGTTGGGGTGAGAGAAGGAAGACAGGATAAAGATATGCTGTGGAAGAGAGCCAGAGCCACTAATCATTAAATGTAGAGTGTTGTATAAACACATAGTGAGTGGGGAAAAAAAGGTGATTGAAGAAGAAACACTTGGAGCATCATGGGAAGCCCCCAGCAGCCTACACCTATTTCAGCATAACTAAGGGAGGATTCGGGGTCACTGAAGAACAAGAAGAAAAGTTTGAAGTCTAATCTTAAAAGTAGAGAGGGTGGCTGTCTCCTGAATCCAAACTGGGAGCTAGTTTCACAGCTGAAGGCTCTGCCTCCCATTCTACTTTTAAATACTCTAGTTATTTAAAAGCTGTTTTGCTGCCATATTTGTGATTAGTCAATGCCACCCTTTCATGTGAGCATGTGGAAGAAAACTCTAAATTCAGTGAATTGACAGTCAGCTTCATGTGATCGCTTAACTTGATTGGCAGTGTTTGGGTAAGTGAATCCATTTAACAGAAAGATACCCTGGGTATATTGAACTCTTTCTCAGTACAGGACCCTTGGGCACCTTGCAGTCATAGAGTCCACTGTGAACTCTCTGTTTACCAAATTATTCTAGAGTCAAATGTGAGGCCATCTGTCTGACAGCTAAAGCTTGGTCGAAACTGGGTCATACTCCAGGACAACAATCCCATGCACAACAGCAAATCTACAACACAATGAGCTGGAGACTTACTTACTTTCATACAGTTTCTCAGTATGAATGTTTAATGACTTCCTTCCTAGTTTCATAAATGTTACTTCTCCATCAAAGCTGCACAATTCTCTTACTATCAATCAAAAACTGTTCCTGTGTGTGTTTGTATGTGTAATACACCTTTATTTAAACGCGACAGCACATTTATGCAACTTGCTGTGAACTTCTGTGAAGTGTTCAACACAGTTTAGCTTTAAAATGTTAATGTGCATTTGGTCAGAATCATTTGCATGAATTTGACCTGCCGAAACCAAGAACTAACATGCCAACTGTATTCTGGCTAGCCATTAGTGCCCTTGAATTTTTCACCCAAGATGAAACATTTTCAGGTCACATCAAAATGTCTCTGCATCATTTCTGGGTCCCAGAGGCTAATTGGATTTCTAGATACAAATATTGTCTGAAAACCATGAATATTGGGGTGACTGGTGATACGGTATTAGTGCTGACACTTCGAAAGTAAAAACAGTTTTTTATATGACTGAATTTCAGACATTTCAAAATATTTTTTAAAAAGTCAACAGTAATGTCAGAGCAGTCAGGAATGCAAACTTCATCACTTGTATGAGGCAGTAGATTGTATATACAATATGGATGGCAAGCTCAGCCATTGGATCTAGATTCTGTGTTTTGAGGCCTCAGTGCTAGCATTTTTGTGTGTTTTTTTTTTTTTTTCTTGTTTCGTCTTTGTTTTTTTGGAGCCAGCTTATACAATGAGAATGAAAAACGATTACCACATTACAGTATTCACGTTATTTATATTATTAAGTGCGGGTGTACAGCAGCCTCTTAACATTGAACTGACAGCCATCTGTGAGTTTGAGCCGAGTCTGAATTTGTGTTGAAATGAGAATTCTTTTACACTTCACTGTTTGAATACAGCAAATTCCTCGTGATACAGATATACAAACATGGAAAAAGAACACAACAAATTTAATTCTAGAAAATTCTTTAGTACTGCCTGTTTCAGCTGTAGAGGTCACTGCATATTAAAGAAGGTGTAAGGTAAAACATGGCACAGATTAGGGCTGTGCGATATGACCAAAATCTCATATCCCGATATAAGACCTCTATCGTCCCGACAACGATATATATCATAAAAATTTTACATTTTCTGTAAATTCTGTGAATCTCGGGCAGCTCGACTTGCATGAAGTGTTTCCAGCTGGGCGTCGTGTACCTGGAGTCGAGTGTTTTGACCGACGCATGAAACGATACATTTTTTGTTGTTGTAACGGCCGACATTTTCTTTGTGAGTATTTATTACACGGCGTGCTGCGGGGAAAAGCCTGTTCTAACGTTTGAGTCTAAGGTTTATTTTTTAGCACCTGATGGCTCTTTTTTGCTTCTCATCCGTAAACACTCTGCATACTATTTCACGTGATTCAGAAAATAAACAAGCGGATGGCGGAGCCACGCGATCGTTTTTGCTAACGACAACGCATAAAAGCAGTCGCTTGTCCGTCCCTAGTGTGGTTATTTTAAATATAAGAGAAAGAGAGAACTTTAAGAAAATAATTCTACAATGACCATCAAAACGATGAAAAATATTGCCATAAACAGTTAATATTGCCACACCACGAAACAAATGATAGCGTAATATGACACTATAGACATTTTCATATCATCATCCGATATATATCATTATATCGAACAGCCCTAGCACAGATTTACACTGCTCTCATACACATGAACTGAAAATCAGTACACTGTTGTTTATTTCTTTCACATATTGGTTTCCTCCCTTTGTACGCATGAGCCTGACCAAATGTTGTCAACTCTCTGCCATGAAATAAGAATTTGGGGGTTTTTTTGTGGGGGGCGGGGTATTTTTAACCAATGACAGAACGATTTAATTAATCTGAAACTGTCAAAAAATAATTTTTAATCTCAGCATTTTAAAAAGTATTAATAGATTCTAACATTTTACAACAGTAATGTCTCTCGCTGACAGCTGTTATTATTATTATTACTGTTATTTTTTTTAATGTTTTGTATTTCAAAGTAAAGCGATCTCTCTCCTTTCATCTTCGACAGCGCTGTCATAAAACTCCTCACCTGTTGGTTATTGTTGCTGAAAGTTGGGATTATTTTGTTCTCATTGTACAGTGACACTGACTGGAGCTGGGCAAGCTGCGAGACCAGCTGGTCTGCTTTCACTGTTCAGACATCAGTTTTGATCAGCTACTATTATGGAAACATAATTAGCATTAACAGATAAACGAGCTTCAGTGATTTAGCATCGTAACAGTTGAGTTTCCTCTTGGTCAGGATATGTGATCTAGAGAAGGATGAGTGATAAAAAGTTGTTAATAACTCCTTTTGAACTTTAGCAGGGAAAGCTGTAACCATGACGGAGAGGGAATGGTAGTTCTTACAAGTTGAGCATGTGCAGGCTCAGCCAGCACTTTAGATTAGCATCTATGAGAATCTCTGAATGTAAGATGTTTAAACAGCCTTTAGTCCTCTGTAGATATTCACAGTTAACCATGTCACTCACTGCTGCATTTAATTCAGGTGATTCTTTATTGTTCATGTATTTGAAGATACTTACAAATCAAGATGTATGTCTGTGTTTGTGAGCTCATAAACAGCATTTTTTTTCATTGATATGTAGGTTTCTCAGAACGGGGTTGTCTCTACTTGCCTTTCTGTGAATGTCACGCCACTGTCTCCTCTGGTTATTGTAGAGGGTGTCAGTGACTCTCATTTGGATACCTGTAAAGCCGGAACTCTTTCAGAGGATTGTGACTGTGTGAACAGGACTAAAATATGCATGATATTTATACAGCCCCAAAAGGTTGATTCTGTTCATCTGGATGTAGTGTTTTCAGTGGGAGAAATGTTTATAATGTTGGAGAAACCTGCAGTCAGCTGAGACTGAAAAAGTCAATTGGATGAGTGACGAAATGTTTCTCCCACTGAAAATGCTACGCCCAGATGAGCAGAATCAACCTTTTGGGATTTACTTACCTGGATGATTGAGCATGCATCAAGATATATATTCATACAGTTTTATTATTAAAGTTGATGTCAACTGGTTACATGTAAAGACAGAAAAATGGATGCCTAGTGGGTCAGAAGGTAAGCAATGGCAGTGCTACCAGCGGTCTACAGGCCTGTGTGTACACCATAGCTTGTGAACATGCTTTGAAGGTGACCTTTAACCGGTTCAAAGGATGAACAGAGATAGAGGGTGAGGCATGAGTCAGAATCTTAACTGGGAATGTTCTTTTCTTAGCAATTGTAATGTTGAAAGTCCTAATAGAACAGATGTGCTTCAGATTCAATAAATTCAGTTTGATAAACCCGAAGGTGAATCCCTTCAGAATAGCTTGGACTGTCAGAATAGTTTTCAGTCACACTGGGTTTGATCTCCAGAGTCTTTCATTGCTTATGTGAAGGGAACATGAATCTAATTAAGCTAGCATCAAATGTATCACTCTGACATGTGGTGGCCTGCATTTCCATTCTTTCATAGTATAATGCATATAAGGCTTGGTTTAGCACTGTAAAGGTCTATGGCTACAAACTGTCCCAGTGACTTTTATCTCTTCATGTGATCCCAAACTTATTCTCCATTATTTGTAATAGTTAGCAGGAGGCTCAGATATCTAGGAACCCCCCACCACTGAAGCACATATCCTGGTCAAAAATTTAATCAAGATTCCTCACAGTGTTACCTGAGGCCAAAGTAATGCCATCCAGAGGAAGTATGTGGTTAAATACCGTATTTCTAAGATTTGGTACAAGGGAA
The DNA here is from genome assembly GCA_015106755.1 of Etia nguti. Classification (NCBI taxonomy): domain Eukaryota; kingdom Metazoa; phylum Chordata; class Actinopteri; order Cichliformes; family Cichlidae; genus Etia; species Etia nguti. The sequence continues at coordinate 5,085 of VUQG01041811.1, read as the reverse complement.
GATTGGTCGGTCACAACAGTGAAATGCTGTCCTTCCAGGTCCTGCCACCGTTTTCCAGAGCAGCGACAGCCAGACAACAGCAACAACAACTCCTGCTCTGTGGTGAAGTAATTTATTTGTGTTTGATTCAAGGTGCGGCTGGCAAAGTTCAGTCTGTTGAGCCATATCTGCACCCAGTCCCACGTCACTGGCATCTGTCACGGCTGGGGCAGCAGTCGTGTGGTGTGTGGGAAAAAGGACTCGAATGCAGGCACTTACTGAGATGCGAGGGAGATTTATTATAAATGACAGAACACAAAGTGGGGATGGCAAAAACAGAACTTAGGATAACACAAAAACCGGTGCCTCAGGAAACAAGAGGCGAGACAAAACGTCCATAACATGTTCTGGAGCTAAAGAACACAAAGACCAGAACAGTTCAGAAGGTTGAACCATAGGACGACGGCACAGAAGTTCATAGTTCACCTGGTCGGGAGGCCGACCACGAGAAAAGTGGGTAAGCTATGTGTATTATCTCTCAACGACACACCCCGAACAACCCCAGAAGAAAAAGTCCCAAAATCTGGGGAAGTCAAAGTGTTCCGCTCACTCACCGCAACCGGCTGCTTGAAAGCACCCAAATCCGGCCGCCGCTGCCGCTACCGCCGCTGCCGCTACCGCCGCTGCCGCTACTTCCCTCTCGGAGATGGCTCCAGCGCGCCGGGTAACTTCACATTCGGCGAGGCGAGTTGCGCATTTTCCGCCGAATTGGGCAGGAAAGCGAATGCGGATGGGGGGTGAAGACATAACTCCCGGAGAAGAAAGTCCTGCTCCAATGGGTGTAGCGAGCCCAAACGCTGCAGCCATCTCTCTACAGCGTGACGGAACTCCTCACCTGGGTGTTCCAGCCACAGGTTGATTAGCCTTTCTACGGCCTTGATAAGGTCCTCCCGTAGCTCCTCAGACGGGTTAAATGCCGCCGAGTCCATTTATGACTGGTCCGTACTGTCACGGCTGGAGCAGCAGGACTGAGAACAATGAAGGCAGGTCCTAAAACTTTTTACAGAGGAAAGTGATAAGGAGGATTTCCCAGAGTTCTCTGGCCCTCCGTTGCAGGTCTGAATACAACTGACTCCTGGCTCAGCCTTTAAAGTTCCAGCTTCTTTCAGGCAGCGAAGAAGTGTGACAGCCAGGGGTCCACCCTGCACGTTTGTTTTTTTTCCAGTATGTTTCCCTCCAAGCCCACCTGGAGCCAGCTAGTTGGCTCCCACAGATTTGGCACTTCAGGAAGTGGTCACTTTCTCATCTTCTTTTAGCCCAGGGCTTAGTGTGAGGAGGAAGACAGAGAAAGCAAGCCCAAAGAAAATGGCATAAAGGAAGGAGTCAGGATTTACCTAAAGCTGGCATTGTTTTTTCCTCGCTCAGTGAGTCCGCAGGTTAGTCTGACTTTACATTTGTGACACAGGTCGGAGGAAAGATACAGAATATGGAGTTCGTTCTGGACCGAGAGAAACAACTCAGATCGGCTCAGGTGCCGTAATTTATAAGAATGTGGGAAAACCCGAAGTAAAGCTTTTTCATGGGTTATTTTGTTGTCGTTGTTGTTTTGGACTGGTGTGGAATAAATGAATGAACTAATGAAAACCCACATTCGATTTCTTAATTTCCTTTTCCTGTAAATGAACTGATGCAATTACTATGAACTGATATTTATGTTCATGTTATGAAGACTCTTGTCTCATTAGCCTCTTTTCCCATTAGTACCTACTCAGATCGACTTGCCACGGCTCGCCATGACTCGACTCGGATCGACTGGTTTTCTATTACAATCAAGCACTCTCGTGACTCATCTAGTGACGCCACTGACCAGCCAATCGGTGGCATGCAATCTGACAACATCACATTTTTAGTACCTGTTCAGATTGCTTGGAATGCTGGCCGAGCAGGTACTATTTAAGTACTATTTAACCATGACCTAATGGAAAAGCCTCAAAACCGTGGTGAGTCAATCTCAGTAGGTACTAATGGAAAAGGGGCTACTGACACTGCCTGAGGGAAGCGTGTGTAATGTAAATAGAATGGGTTCTACCACAGAACACTCTGGAACTAATTAACCTTAGTGTGTGAAGAGACTCCCCATTTACGTGAAGAAACTGGACTCTGTTAGATAGATATGATTCACAGAGCTGAAGTGCAGTATCTTTAAATCCTATGACATGCTCTAATTTTTGTAGTGAAATATTGTGGTCAACAGCATCAAGGAAGGTCTGAGATAGTTGGCTAAGACAGTTGGGTCAAGTGATGACTTTTTAAGTAATGGTTTAATTACTGCGAGCTTGAATGCCTGTGGTATGTAGCCCATTAACAGAGTGTATATAAATCCAGAAGCACTAACAATCTGACCAGAAATTGAAATGAACTGACATGAAGCCACAAACACTGATGCAAAGCAACACCAACACTGCCATGTCAGAAGAGATGGGAAAATTTGGTAGGGTGTATTTAGTATATAATGTTAGGCAAGTGAGGCATGTTAGTGTGTGTAAGGCAATACAGCCAGCCTGAATTAGCTTGCAGATTTTGCCTCATTTATATCTATCTTTTCTAGTCACATTGAAATCTCAAAGCACTTTAAATCTGTATGGTAATTGCTCAAGTGAATTTTATGAAGTAATTCCCTATACATGGCATTTGAGAACAAACACTAATGGTTATATAAGTGAAATAATGTTAAATTGGGCCTAACTCTTGTGCTGTCTTGTTAATACAGTACTGTGCCCCTTCTCGATTTCTTATTTTTTTTAAATATTTGCATACTTATGGCAAACAAATTTTAATAACAGATAAAGATATCCACAGTAAATGTAAAATACAGGTTTTAAATAATGATTTCATTTATAAAGGGAAAAGCTATCCAAACCTATCATTTTGCCCATAAAACCTTGCATACAGCTTAGAGAAAATCATTTTATCTTAATTTCCACAGTTACACATTTTATGAGATTATTTACATTAAATATGAACAACTTTGCTGTAATGAATTTTTTATATAACGCAATCCTTCCTCCACTCATTAATTCTGGTTAGTGCAAATCATAATGACTGATCTGAACTGGAGTTTTTGTTTTTAATTAATTAATTAATCATGTTTCATAGACAACAATGAGAGTCAGATTTTAAAGATAACAATTCAAACATTTCGCAATACTTTTTTGTTTTTGTTCTACTGTTGAAATGAATTATTTTAATTACTCCATCCGTTTTAGCAGTCCTCATAAAATTATCTCGGAAATAACATTTTTCACTGATAACCAGATAAAAATGAATATTAGGATCACTGATGTTGCACTCCAATTATTTGTCAATCTTTTTTTATGTTGATTATCTTTGTAGACAACAGTCGCAGGAAAACAAGCAAAACAAAGAAAAGGAAACATACTCACAGTGGAGATCAACATGATATTCCAGAATCATGCTGTCCTTATTTAATTCTCCAGATTATTCGTGTCTTTAATACAAATCACTTTGACCTCTTCAGGTATTCCATTTAACTTTATCCATCCAAGGTAGCTTTTTGAGGTATCAGACATGTTGGGCAATATTTTTTTTGTTGTTGTTATTTTTAAGCAAAAAAGACCAAGACCTCTTTCTCTAGGGACAACTGTTCTGCCGATGGTGCATCAGCTCCTACCTCAGCTCCACTAGACACCATTCTAGCATAGCAACACTGTTTGGTGTTTAATGTTTAACTGATCTTCTGGACAGTCTGAGGTGCAAATTGCTGGTACTAGATGGGTCAAAACATAATTTTCCAGAGGTGTTTTTCCCACACTCACCTGATTTAGGTCAGGTGAGTGTGAGGCTACTTAATGGTATCAATTCCTTCATCCTTCAGGAACTGACAGCATACTTTCGCCACATGAGGTTGGCCATTGTTGTGCAGGACCCACTGCACCAGTGTAGGGTGTGATAGTTAGTCCAAGGATTTCATTGCGATACCTAATGGCAGTCAGGGTGCTGTTGCCCAGTCTGTGGAGGTCTGTATGTCCTTCCCTGTATGTCCTGGATAGCCTCCCCAGACCATCACTGAGACTGGTCATGCTGAAATGATGTTACAAACAGTATAATTTTCTCTACAGCTTATCCAGACCCTTTCAGATCTGGAACATCAGTGTCAAAATATCTTTATTATCATTGTAACAAGTGTAATTAAGTGCTGTCCCTGCAGTGTCTAGAAAGAAAAGTTTCAATATATAAAAAATGAGTTAGAACATAGTCATTCAGTATAATAAATAAAACCTTATTGCACATATAAAACCTTATTGCACATAAACACTATTACACATGACATCCATTGCACTGTACTTGTCAGGCTGAATTAGAGGTGATTACATATCATTCAATGCCCTAACAGCCACAGGGTAAAAAACGGCTATTCAGTCTGTTTGTCTTCGTTTTGATGCTCTGGTATCTTTTGCTTGATGGCAGCAGTTGGAACAGATTATGAGCCGGGGTGTGAGGAGTCTTTTATGATATTTACTGCTTTCCTGAGGCAGTGAGAGCTGTGCAGTTCGTCCAGGGAGGGTAAAGAACAACCGATAATCCCCTGGGCAATCTTTACAATCCCTTGAAGTGTTTTCCTCTGTGCTTTTGTGCAGCTGGAAAAAAGACGCAGAGACAGTAGCACAGGATGTTGTTGATAGAACATCGATAGAAGGACACCAGCAGCTTTTGAGGGATGTTATTTTTCCTGAGGATTCTCAGGAAATAAAGTCTCTGCTGAGCCTTCTTTGCCAGCTCTGGTGTGTTCACACCCCAGGACAGGTCCTCCATGACATGAACTCCCAGGAAGCGAAAGTCCGACAACATCTCCACCCCATCCCTATTGATGTAAAGTGGTTTAATGTTAGTTTTCTTTTTCCTCCTCAAATCTCCTTGTTCTTAAATGTGTTCAGGAGCAGCTGAACACATTTAAGCAACAAGTGAGGCTGGGGGAGATCACTTCTGAAACTTGGTCCCCCAGTATTGGTGCCCCTCAAGGATGTGTCCTCTCACCACTATTGTTCTCCCTCTACACCAATGACTGCACCTCCAAGAACTCGGCTG
>VUQG01041810.1:0-31194 GCA_015106755.1 Etia nguti | reverse complement strand
CCAGTCAAAGTCCAGATCTAAATCCAAACGAGAATCTGTGGCAAGATCTGAAAACTGCTGTTCACAAACGCTGTCCATCTAATCTGACTGAGCTGGAGCTGTTTTGCAAAGAAGAATGGGCAAGGATTTCAGTCTCTAGATGTGCAAAGATGGTAGAGACATACCCTAAAAGACTGGCAGCTGTAATTGCAGCAAAAGGTGGTTCTACAAAGTATTGACTCAGGGGGCTGAATAATTACGCACACCCCACTTTTCAGTTATTTATTTGTAAAAAATGTTTGGAATCATGTATGATTTTCGTTCCACTTCTCACGTGTACACCACTTTGTATTGGTCTTTCACGTGGAATTCCAATAAAATGGATTCATGTTTGTGGCTGTAATGTGACAAAATGTGGAAAAGTTCAAGGGGGCCGAATACTTTTGCAAGCCACTGTAGCCAAGGCTGCAGCTCTTTGTCTGCTCAAATAATAACTCTAATATTAATCCAGAACAACAATAATGTTCTAATGATGTTCTCTGGAAGGTTGCATGTATGATTCACATGCGAATACATGACTCTTTCATGAGAAAGACATGCACGGCCAGGCCAAACCCTCAGTGGGGTTTAATTAACGTGATTTCCCCCCCAGTCCAGAGATCCATTAGAAGCAACAAGCACAACTCTTTCATCTCAACTCTATTTACTCACCTCTCTCCCTGTGGCTATTTATCTCTCCCACACCCCTTACTCACCCTGCTTCCCCTTCCATGTACAGCTCAGCCAGCCAGATGGATCCAAGATCTTCCTGTCCCCTCTCATATGATATTTCCTCAACATCATCCCCTCTCAGCCACTCTGGGATGGCTCCATGTTTAAGATAGGATTTGCCTTTTTTAAGTGATCTGAAGCCAGGATCATCCGTGGCTTTCTTAACAATACGAACAGAGTCCTCAGCTTTGTTGGTTTTTATTTTGGCTGCAGGGACAGAATCAGCTGGTCTGGTCAATACTTCAGCATTAGATATTACAGTGTTTGCTAGTTTAGGATCAGAACTGAATCCTGATTCCTCATTATTACCTCGTGATGACCTCTCATCATATGCAATATCCTCTAATTCTACCTCCCTCAGTGGCGGACAGTTGTTTTGTTGGCTGCTATCCACTTTTTCTAAAGCAAGAACAGGAAGGGCCTCTGTCCTCCAATGTGGGGTTTCTCCATGGATGTCCTCCTTTCCTTTTCCTTTCGTCTCCTTTTTCTTTACTCCCTCATTAACATCCTTCCTCTGTTGCTTTGTTTCGGTCTCTGTCTCCCTTTTCTCCCTATGCCCGTTCCCTTTCCTTGTTTCTTCCACTCCATTCCTTTCTTCCTTTCCCCCTTTTATCCTTTCTCTCTCACTCATCCTCATCTCCTTTCTCCCTTTTTCCAACCTCTTTCTTGCTTCTTCTTTTTCCCTCTCCAACCTGTGTTTCTCTTTCTTTGCTTCCTCTTCCCACTCCTTCCTGTCTCTCTCTACCTTCTCTGCCCTTTTGATGCTTTCCACCTTTTCTCTCTCCTCTCTCTCCCTGTTCTCTTCTCTCTCTTTCTCCTGTTCACTAGCGGCTCTTCTCAGAATTGCCACCAGATTGTGTGCCTCGTTTAAAGATGAGGACTCTTGTTTCTGAGCCTCAGAAACTTTATCTTCTGCAATCACCTGACTCTCTGCTGTGTCAGAGAAGTGTGTGGGTGGCAAAATGTCCACATCAATGGGAATCGGTGGATTATTATCCGCCTCAGAGGAACACAAGATCTCTGGATCTACTTCATGTAAACATGGCTGGAGTTCATTATTTATAAGGTGGCATGGTTGTTTGAAAGAGGGTTGCGGTTGACCTGCAAGAGTTGATCCTGGTGTGTGCAGGATGGAGGCCACTGTCTCGTAGCTAAAGGGCAGATACGAACAACAGGAAAACTGTGAGACAGAGCTCACCCGAAAATGACCTGCTTCATGAGCTCTGAACACTGTGACAGAAAGTCAGACAACATGCTTGATTAAAAATAGTTCTTTCTCAGACTTTGTTTTGGTGCTTTTCCAAAATGTCGGGCAAAAGCACCCAAAAGAAACACTGTTTGCTGCAGTGAAGCAACTCTGCACAGAATACCGATTTTTCTCTTTGACGTGATTAGGAACAAGTGAAATACTTTCTGGTGGCACGGAGCTGAGAGCTCAGATCGGCTCACAGAAAAGTCAGCAGCTACATATGCAAGATGAATCCTCAAAGAGCCACTCAAAACTTAAAAACCACATTGGCAAAGCCAGCTCACCACATAATCAAAACAATCACTAACATCCACTGGATGGCGCATTCTCCATGCTGACGGATGCTTTATTTTTTGCAGCCATTTTAAATGCCACAAAAGCAGTTAATAAACATCAAAATGTTTCAGTACTTCACTAAAAGTTTGCCATGCAGCAACTTTTGTAGAGATGAGGTAATAATGCATTAACATGTAAGCTCTTACATAATGAGGTTAATGTATTAAATGTTTTAGCTAGTATAATATTTCTTCGGTCTGTTATACCACGACGCTTCATTTCTTTACATTTTGCTTCCAAGGAGCTAGAATTTTGTTTTATTGTGTGTGTAATTTTTAAAATCATGATGAGCAACAGTTAATAGTTAGTTTTTTTTAACATATCACAACACTGACCAATGAACCACTGAAGCATAAATAAGGATCCTAACTCAAGGGATGAACCAGTGTTATTGTCTATCTCTCTGCACTGAATCATACTTGTTATTAATCTCTGGCTCTCTTCCACAGCATGTCTTTTGTCCTGTCTTCCCTCTCTCACCCCAACCGGTCGCGGCAGATGGCCGCCCCTCCCTGAGCCTGGTTCTGCCAGAGGTTTCTTCCTGTTAAAAGGCAGTTTTTCCTTCCCAGAATGCCTTGCCAGAGTGCTTGCTCATAGGGGGTCATGATTGTTGGGTTTTTCTCTGTATGTATTATTGTAGGGTCTACCTTACAAAATAAAGCACCTTGAGGCAACTGTTGTTTTGATTTGGCGCTGTATAAATACAATTGAATTGAATTACACGTAAAAGACAACTTAACAAAGAACCAATTTTAAATGGTATCTTTAGGGACCTTGTTAATAGCAACCTGTTGCAATAAAAGCATACCTGGATAGAAAAATACATAGTAGAAGTCCACACAGTAGCACACACACACACACACACACACACAGAGACTCACCCTCTGTATAATACCCCAACTACTGCTGACATGAAACCAGCAGGTGCCTCCCTCTGCTGCTCTGCAACACACACATCTGCCTCTGTCTGCGCACATTTCTCAGTACTACCAGACACACACACACACACACACACACACAGGTCCATTATATACTTGTGTAAAGCTCTCATCAAACCGCTCCATTTGAAATACCACTGCAGCACAATAAGAAGTCGATATAAAGAAAACAGCTTCAGGTGAGGTTAGTTGCATTTGCTGAGTAAGCACTTGATAGGCTGCAGCAGCCAGAGGAACGTTAGTCATTAAAACGCGAATGTGGTGTCACGGCATGCTGCAAACACTGCAAGCAACCATCGCTGACTCACCCCCCTATTACACCTTCCTCCTCTTTCAGCTTCTCCTCCTTCGCTTCCTTGCTCTCACTACTTTCCATCCCTTTTTCCATTCCTATCTCGGTGGTGGTCTCCTCCACAGCTGCCCACAGCTGTTTTTCTGCCTCGCACACTGGGTCCTTATTGTTGATGAAATGCTTGTGACCACCAGGCACGGCATCGGCTGGTTTCTCCTCATCTGCTCCCTCCTGTTGTGGTTTTCCTGATGGATGAAGATCTCGTTCCGGCCGCAGTTCTGGTTCTGGTTTTGAGGGCTGAAGCAGCTCCGGCGCCAGAGTCTCGCGCTCGTCAGCTTCTCGGGGGGGAACCTCGACTGAGGTTGCTGATTCCACCCTGGGTCCCTCTGGCTCTTTAGGCTCCTCTTTAACTGCCAGTGCGCTGGGCTGAGCAGAGGGTGCGGCAATGTGATGTGCATCTCCATCTTTTGCTTTAATTGGTTGGCTCTCTTGCCTAACAGGCGTGTGCACCTCGGCAGCATCCTCTCCATGTGAGCTAGAAGAGAGGGAAAACCACATGAAGGATATATCCACTACAAATTGCCATTTCGTACAAACATCGTTAAGAAACCAAACAATTAGCGAGGCACGCGAACATAAGCACAAACAAGAGGATTAAGCAGAGAAGCAGACAAAGATGTGCCCCCTAGTCCGTTCTTACCCTCTGCACAAAGGTTTTGTACCCTCCTCGGCAGAGATTTTTTCAGGTGTACCTTTCCCACTTCTCCCTTCTAGCACTTTCCATAGAGGAATCTCTGCATCAGACAGCCTCTGTGGAGGTGGCACCACCATCGAGACCTCTAATACAACTGCTTTATTCTGGGCTGTTGGCTGAACAGCAGGGCCAGGCAGAGTACATGTGGCAGAGACTTTCTTTTCAGGCACAACAATGTTTGACAGTGAACCTTCTCTTATGAGAGACGGTTGCCCGAAACTGGAGAGAAAGAGGAAAAGTGAATAAAAGAAAGGAAAAACAGGAAGAAAAGGAGCAGAGGACAGCCATGATTACTTATAAAAAACAAACAGAAGTAGGGGTGAGCAATGACGAACAGCTGAGAGATTGCCAGGGCAAGATCACTGATATCAGTACCAGTTATTACAGCAGGATGCAAACCTCCACCAAAGCTGCTTACTCTCTGGACAGTATGTACTTCTAAGGGACCAGTACTGGGTTTTTTATATATTCACTTTGTTTTCTTTGTTCTTCTTAAACACACTTTGAGAAGTTCGTAGTGCAGTAAAAATCAGATAAGGGTAGTATGACAGATGCTGACTTTAACGGCACAGAGATTATGTAGGAGTAGGTAAAGGGTAATGACACTGATTCAGACATGAATACCTTCAGCTTGTTATATAGCATTATACTATATATTTAATATATATATTATATAAATTATGTCTTTCTTCAAAGATGTAACACATTTTGGGATCAACTTAAATAAAAAGCAGGTGTGAAATATAAAAAATGAGGTTAGAGGTCAAATGTGACCTGATATTTGGATGCAAACTATGATTTAAGTGTTACTTATAATCCTCATATACCAGTATCATTTCCTGAATGTTGCCAATACAAACAAAGGCAGCAGAATTTTAGGCATAGTTTTTGAAAATAAAAGACATTTTATGAAAATTTGAGCTAATTTGACCTTTAACAAGAGGTCAGAGGTCTAAAGTAACCTTATATTTAGAATCACCATTGATGGATGGATGGATGGATGGATGGATGGATGGATCATAAATTATAAGCTTTAAGCCTTTTGTTGATTTTCAACCAATAATTCATCTTTGTGTTTACATACAGAATAACAGACATGGGAAAGCTACAAAAACATGACCTCCTTGGCTAAGGTATTGGGCGAGAGAGCAGAATATCCTGAAAAAAATCACCACAAAATAATCAAAAGGATTCAGCTTCATGCAGCTTGAAGTCAGAAATAACAGGCGATTTTTAAGATCATGAATTGAGTTTCAAGTTTTGAGTCTCTCTGATTTCATTTGCTGATTAAGGAAGAAGCCATCTCTGTTTACAGACCACACAAAGCGCAATCAGCACGAACACAGTGAAATCACCACTTATTTCAGAACTATAACTCACCGCTCACTGGAGTTTGGTTTATGAACTGATGGAGGGGCATTCTCTCTGTCTTGTGATTGGCTGGGAATTTGTGAGGGAAGCTGCTTGGATGCTGTGCTGCTTTTGACCAGCGGAGGGAAGTGAGGAGCAGGAAGTTTTGTTGGTGTCACATTTTTAAGAGCAGTGGTGGCGTGTTTGGTACCAGCAGGGGGCGTGTGTGTGTCTAACTCAGAAATGGACAAGGAGGAAACAGTTTTCATCTTTTCTTTGTCTTCATCTGACCTGTTGGCCTCCAGACTGCAGACCGATGCTGCTCGAGCCTCCTCCCTCCTCCTCCTGTCGTCCTCCTCCTTCTTCTTTCTTCTTTCCATCTCTTCCTTCTCCTGCAGCTTCTGCTTTTGTTTTTCTTCATTCTTTTTCCTGTCTTCTTCCTCTTTCAGTTTCCTTTCAGCTTTCTCTTTCTCCTCTCTCTGCCTCTTCACCTCATCTTCCTTCTTTTTTCTCTCCTCCTCCTCCGTTTTCTTTTTCTCTGCCTCCTGCATTCTCAGCTCCTCTTGAAGTCGCCTCTTCTTTTCTTCTTCTTCCCTCTTAATTCTCTCCATTTCCTCCCTTTGTATCTTCTCCTTTTCTTTCTGCTCCTTTAAGAGCCTCTCTCTCCTCTCCTCCTCTTCACATCTTTTCTCTTCCTCTTCCTTTTTCTTCCTCTCCATCCTTTCTATCTCTTTCTCTCTCTCCTCTTTGAGTCGTCTCTCCTTTTCTTCCGCTTCTTTCTTCTTTCTCTCCTCTGACTCTTTGAGTTTTTTCTCCTCCTCCTCCCTTTTTCTTCTCTCTTCCTCCTCTTTTATTTTCTGCTGCTCCTTCTCTTTGGTCTCTTTCAGGCGTTTCTCCTCCACCTTTCTTTTTTCCTCTTCCTCCACCAGCCTCTTTTTCTCTTCCTCCCTTCTTTTCCTTTGCTTCTCAACTGCTCTCCTCTCCTCTATCTTTTTCTCCTCCTCTTCCTTCATCTTTTTGATGAATTTTTCTCTTTCAAGTCTTCTCTCCTCCTCCCTCCGGAGTTTTTCCTTTTCCTCCTCCAGCTCCAGGAGTCTCCTCTCTTCCTCTCTTTTTCTCCTCTCATCCTCATCTCGCTTCCTCATCTCCTCTTCTACCCTCAGTTTCTCCTGTTTCTCTTTCTTCTCTTTCAGGAGTCTCTCCTCCTCATGTTTCATCTTTTCCTTCTCCTTCTTGATCTCCTCCTCCTCCTGTAAGAGTCTCTTCTTCTCCTCTTCTAACAGTCTCTTCTTCTCTTCCTCATGTTTTCTAATCTCTTCTTGCTTTAAGAGCATGGCCTTTTGCTCTTCCTCTTTTTGCCTCCTTTCCTCCTCTTGTTTCTTTTGAATTTTTGCCTCCCTCTGCTTCTCCTGCTCCTTCGTGATTGCTGCTCCCTCTAACTGCTTTTCTCTGTACTTCTTTTCATTGGTTTTCTGTTCAAGACTGCAGAACAGATACACAATATACCTTAAGCCTTTATTTCTCTGTCTGCATGTTTCACCTTCATCATCACTTCACATTCTGCAACCTTAGCATTCGTTTTCTAAAATAATTATTCCTGATTGCATCCTTGAATATAAATACTCACCCTGGAGGACACCTTTTGATAGTATCGTGCTTAGAGTCATCCTCTTCCAGAAACAAACCCCTTGATTCTTGTCTCTGGTTAGGCGACTCAAAGATGACATCATCAAAGTCAGGCTCTGGCTCTGGCTTTGCCAAGGACGGCTTTTCTGTGTTAATGGAGCTACTAATACTCTCACTGGAAGGCTTTTTAACATCAATTTGCTCTGGAACATTGGGCTGTTTAGGAGTTATAAATGCTGCCACGACAGTGGTGGAGGGCTGCTGGGGAGTGGAGCGCTCGCAGGAAGCAAAGGGCCAAGGAGGGGGTGGCGCTATGATCAGCTCTGAGCGGGTCTGGGGAGGACTAGGGACAGAAATATTGGAGGTCAGGCTCAACGGATAAGCAGCTGAGATAACAGAAAGATGAGAGTGCAGACCAGACCAGGATATCAGGGCAACAGGAGGCAGAAATCAAAGCACTTTGCAAATGTTGGCATATGTTAGCGTCATGGAAGCAAAATCACAAACACGAAGCAACTGTGATGCGCTGGGGAAGTGCACATTGACAATTATCGTAGTCCTTCACCTAGAAACATGAACAGCAGGCTGAAGCACTAATTTGGGGGTAATTTGGATGATCGTTAGTGCTGATAAGCCAATGCTCCTTATTATGTTTTTATTTTATTTTTGTTTAAAAATAGGAACAAACAGTTGTAGGAACATTGCTGTACAGCAGCTATGTTATCACTGGTATTGGATTGTTAAAGCTGGGTGTCTTAGAGGGCTGTTTAAGGAAATATCCTTAATTGTTATCTTGCAGCTTTCACAGATTTCCACTAAATATGAAGCCTCCACCAGGAGACGGTTACCTTTGTACAGCATCAAAGTCCAGACTGACCCATCAGACTCCAGAATTCATAAGCTCCTCCAAAACTCGCTTATTAGCAGCTCATATCTTGTTTATTTAATTATGTGTTCTTTATGGGCAATGTGTAGTGTTGTTGCGAGCCTTTTCATGGAATTAGCAAACTAAGAATATGCTTAACGTTAACAGCTGATCCATTTGGGCCGATCCAGGCAAACTGTTTCCCCAGTTTCCAGTTTTTATGTGAGCATAACAGCTTGAGGTCATTTGGTTAATACTTGAGGTCATCAATATCATTTTTATGTATAACTCTGCCAAAAAAAGATTTCCTTATTAAATTCAAACATACAGCACATCTAAGACTGCCTTTAAAAACAAATAAAAAAGATTACAGGAAGAAGAAAAAAAAAGAAAGCGAGATATGAACAAGTGTTGTCATCTTTGCTGTTTCTCCTACACCCAGTTAGATCTGCTCCCAGTCCACAAGACACAGCGTAACCTCTGCAGTCTGACTGATTTTCCACTCACACAGCAGTTTCAGGCCAAACATATCTTCAAGGCACCAAACCTAGCAATCTAAATTTATCCATTCATGTGATATCGTCCCATGACCTCACCTGATCCGCGCTGGTCCGACTTTGTTTTCTGCGATGGTCACCTTTGAATCCTGGGCTGCTCTGACTGGCTGAGTGGACATCTTGCTGTGTGAAGCCGCCCTTTTATTTTGGGGGGAATCCTTGCCTTGGTGCAGAGGGGTCGCGGCTGCTTCTTTCACTGCTGAGGTCGTTTCCTCATCCACCTGAGCGAGGGGGAATGTTGAGCCTATACAGAATGAGAAGGAAAGATAGGAACATACTTTGCATAAAAGGAGGAAAGACTGTTTTTGCTTTAAATTGGATATTTTCAGATGGAAAAATGAGGAAAATGTCTTTGAAATGAGGATGATTTGCTGGCCGGTGTACCTGACCGACTGGAGCTGGTATGTGCTGGAGGAGCAGAAGGACGAATGACAGTGGGAGGTGAGGAGAAAAAGGCAGGCTTAGGTAGAGAAGAGGATTGAGGGGGTGAAGTGCAGAGGACGGAAGCAGGACAGACTGGAGCCGCTGGGTCACAGAGGGCATCAAGATCAGGGCTAGTTAACAGAGGAACAGGGGTGATGTCCCCATCAGCTCTAACAGAGTCAGATTTCAACTTTGCTCCGTGAGCACCTGGAAAATGAGAAGGAATGACAGGAAGGATGATTTCCGGGATGAACACAGAGGAGAAAGACTGGGAAATAACTGCAGAATCTATGAAAGTTCAGAAATAGGAAAAGTTGCCTTCAATTACCTGACTCTGAGCTAGAGGTGGGAGATTTTGGAAGAGGGGGTGTAGATGAAAGAAGAGGGGCATCAGAAGAAAAAGGAGAGGGAGATGTGGGGCGGGTGACTGACTTGACAATCTGAGGTCTAAAAATGTGAGAATGTCCTGCCAGAGGAAAATGTTAAAGTTATTAAATAGAGAACACAGAGGATAAGCATCGCTTTTGTTAAGACTGTGAATACAGAGACAGACCAGAGGCTGAAGCAGAATCATCTGCAGTTTGAACCTCTGGGGGGCGCCGCTGGTATGAAACAGGAGCTGAGGAGAAGAGAAGTGTGAAAAAAAGAGAAAAGAAAGACTCATGCAAAGTTGGTATGAAAAAAGAGTGAGCTAATGACATAATTCCAGTTTCAAGACATATAGAAATGAGTTATGTACAATATTTTATTTTATTCACTTTGTAACTATGAAATCCTTAAAAATGCCTTCTCGGGTCTGTATCAGTATGGGGTTTTTAATGTAGTTTTACAGGGTTAAAAGCTTTTATGTTTGTGTGATGTTCCTGTTTTTTTTTTTAATGTTTTATATATTTCAGTAATATTTGATTTCATGTTTTTTCACCATGTTTCTATACAAAAGTCTTGAGCCACCCCTCATTTAATTATATGTTGCTTTCATGGACTTTCTAAAGATTTTTAAAGTGTTTTTATTGTCTTTTTTAATTTGTTAAGCCACTTAAAAATGACCTATGAATCACTGAAGGATAAAAAAGGCACTTAACTCAAGGGATGGACCGGTGTTGTGTTTACACAGACCAAACCTAGAAAATAACCAATTTTAAATGGTATCTTTAAATCTTTAGGTACTTTGTTGCTGGCCGCCTGTCGCAAAAACACATCTTTTCTTTAGCCAAAGATAGGTTTAGGTTTAGAAAATGTATAAAATAGGATTTTTGCACAAACAAAGTGATTCCCAAAGAGCTTAAGGAAAAAGTTTAAGGAAACTGGACAAGTGTAGGGCAAAAGAAGAAGCGTCAGACCTAAAAACAAAACAAAAAACTATCAGTAGGTGAAGAGTATCTAAAAGTCATGTCCTTTAGATATAAGAAAAAATCCAGGAAAGACCCGAAACAGGACCTGAGATATACATCTCGACCTTCAGCTGATCCATCTACTGTTCACTGAAGCCTCATCAGAATAGGTCTCAGTAGTAGAGTGGCTGCCAAGAAGCCATTGTTAAAGAAGGGAAACAGGGAGAAAAGGCTGGGATATGCCGAATTACATGAGAAGCCTGGAGAACTATGCCTGAAGAAATTATAGGGAAGCTTGTCTAAGACAGTTCAGGCTGAACTTCAAAATAAAGGTAGTCATACCAGATATTGACTTTCAAGGTAATTAGAATTGCAAAAATTCTGTTTTTGCCTTATGTACTGTACTTTGTAATGTACTGTCAGAGTCAGTCAAGTATATATTTTTAATAGTACGTAATAGACAGATGGGTGATTCATTTAAATATTTGGATGAAACTAACGCCTAAAGCTTACAAGCCACTATAGCTAATATTAGACAGACACAGCAGACTTTGAATGTGGACTGATGTTAAATGCAAAGAGGCAAACTATTTTTAAAAAAATGAATATCAGAATTAGCATAAACAACTAGTTTATCTTGCTCTGAGGCACTCACACAACATTCAGATGTTTCACTCAAAATTCTGGAATCATCACAGCCTGAACATGCATATAGCTTCCTCCCAACACAACATAACGCAGAGTGCAGTCCATTCTCTATTTCACTCTATAATGTAGAGTGAAAGCTAAATGGGCACTGAATGAAGCTAAATCATACAGAAGACGAAACCAAATCAGACCGTCACATATCAGACATCAGTTTGTCTGAAGCATGCAGCATGCCTGTCTACCAGCCAGCCTCTCATTACCTTTTGCAGAGCCTGACTGGAAGATTTTGGGCAGAGACGGAGGCTGAGAGATGGTCCAGGTGAGTGGAGGGTCAGATGATGGAGGTTCAGAGGACAGGGTGGATTTTGATGGGAAAGAAGATTTGATAGAAAGGGGCTGGGAGCCAGTGGATTTGGGTTTGTGGGTGAGAGAAGTAGATACGGTTAGTGAAGACTTCTGTAAAGTGATGGAAGATGATGTTACAATGGGCTCAGGTGACGACAGTGAAGTGGAGGGAAGTTTGGGAGGTACAGAAGAAATGCTCGTTGCAGGTGCACAGGTAGGCTTTGAGGACAGAGAAGAAGGTGTGTTTGAATCTGCAGCACCTTCATTGCAACTGGATGAAGATTTCACGGGAACTGACACCAGTGAGGCAAGAGGTAAAGGAGACACAGATTCAGAGGATTTAGGAGATGGAGTGTGGGCGGGCACATCAGGCAGAGGAAGGACAGAAGGCATACTCTGGATTGAAGGAGCAGCTGCTGTGATCTGGGAGCTTGGAGCTTTAGAGTCAGTCAAAGAAGAAGCTTCAGGAAGAACAGGATTGGCAGATTTCTTATGCTTGGACCTGGGTGACGGCTGAGGGGAGGGGCCAGGGGATGGTTGGATCTCTGACTGGACAGGAGTAGTGGACAAGGGATGTCGCAAGCGGCGTGGAGAAGGGCAGGGGGCAATTGGTAAAGGAGGCCGGGAGTGCACAGCGAGACTGGAAGGACCACCATCACTTCCACTGGCTGCATTAATAAATGGAAGGATGGATAGATTAATGAAAGTAGATTAGAAAAGAAAGAGTAAGAAAGAAAAGAGAATGAATTGTGCATATGAGTATAATGCAATGGAATGGCAAACTAGGTTACTCTTGAGATAAGCCTAAGAGCATTCTTTCTTAAGTGTGATTCAACAAGAAATAACCCAAAGTCCATTTATAAATCTTCATTTGTACAGTTGCGGTCAGAAGTTTATATCTGACCATTACTGGCATGAACGTCATGATAATTTGAGGGGTTTAGCAATTTCTTTGAACTGTTCTTTTTCCAGGGTGGAATAATTGTGCAGCAAACGTCTAGAATGACTTTGAAAAATTTGAATTTATTTAGGATTTTCTCTAATTCACACAGGGTCAAAAGTATAAATTCAGGCTCAAATATGTACATACACCCCCACAATTATTTGGTGAAATGCCCCTTAACAAGTTGTATCTCGACCTGATGATTTTGGTAGCCATCAACAAGCTTCTGGCATAATTCTGGCTGGATGTCTGAGCAGTCTTCTTACCAGAATCGGTAGAATTCATTTAAATTGGTTGGTTTCCTGGCACAGACCTGGCTTTTAAGTGTAGTCCCCAAACTTTGTGGTAAAGTTTAAGAATTTGGAAGTCTTCCTCCTTCTTCATTATTTCATACACTCTGTGTAATGTACCAGTAACACTGGCAGCAAAACAGTCCCAGAGCATGACGCTACCACCACCACCATGCTTGACAGCTGGTGCAGTGTTCATAGGTTTGAAAGCCTCACCTTTAGTACTCCAAACATGCCTCTCGTCATTTTGGCAAAATAGCTTCAGTCTTTGTCTCGTCTGACCAAAAACGTTTTTCAGAGGATATTTGGCCTGTCCATGTGGGGAGTTGCAAATTAACTTTGGAACAGAGGCTTCTTTCTTGCTCTGCACCCTCTCAGTTCATGGTGATGTAAAACTCACTTCACTGTGGACAGTGATGCTGGTGTTCCAGCACTTTCTGGTCATTGCAGGCCTGAGCCTTGGTTATTCCTGGCTGTTCCCGAACACCTCAACCAACTTCCTCTCATCTGACGGTGACAGCTTGTATTTTCTTCCAGACATTGGCAAAATGTGCTTTTATACAATTATTTGAACTGATGATCTTGGAATTGTTTAGAAATGGCTCCAAAAGAGCTTCACAGCTTATATAAATCTACAACCTACAGCTATGCTGCAAAGGGAAACTACAAGTTGTAGTAAAACATAATCACTAAAGAGAAGCTAATAGGCCTTGTCAAGCTAAAAGATACTGTAGAACCTTCAGCACCACTTATTGAAATATTTAATTGGGTGTATGTATATATTTAAACCTGTCTGTATAGTTTTGATCTCACTAAAATTAAAATTAAAAATTTCCATGACATTAATTGCCATGAATAAACTTGAGACCACAGCTGCAACTAATAATTGCCTCAAACTGCAACCTAAGAACTCATCTGGATCTGAATGTCTCTCCAAATTCAAATACAACTTAGTTGCAGCAATCCAAAAAATAAAACCGTATGAAGCAACACTAATGTCTGTTTGGACACAAAAACCTCTGTGTATTCAATGCTGTCTCCACATAAACTTCAGTATACTGGTGGCAGTAGTTTACCATCACATGATTCTTAATCGTGTTTACTATGTGGACGAGAAATATGTGGTTTCCAAAGGACTGTCCATTCATGTGGTAAGGACTGCAGAATAAATGCCACAAGTGTGTGAAATACTGCAGTATATATAAACGTAGCTAGCCAGTAACAGACAGGCAGAGCGGCAAACAGTAGGTGAGAGTGGCAAGGGGAGAGAGAGTGCTACCTGAGGAAGGCAGAGTGGATGCCGTGGAGTTTCGCTTGTCAGGTGGAGGGGGAGCAGGGCGATTTGGACGGGTAAGAGTGTGGGGGACAACTGCAGCAGCCGGAAAAGGGCAGAGCGGAAAAACATACGGGAATAAGAACAGAAAAGGAAAGTAGAGGAAGAGGAAATGTCAAGAGGTCAAAATACTGTGTTGGTGTAATCCTGCCCACCTGTGGCAGTCACAGACTTCTTGTCCTCTTCTTCATCGCTCTCATTGAAGTCGTCCAGGTTGCCGATGTCTGTGGGTTTGACGCTCATCAGGCTGGCAAGACTTTGCATGTCTTCATCACTGAAGAACAAGAAAAACATGTACCACAACCTCATTACCAACCCCACCAATAAGAAGCACTCTTTATGAAAAAAAAGTGTTTTCAAATGCTTTTGCTCTTTAAGCTATGATTTCATTTATTAAACTCAAGCTAAAGTGCTATTGTCACACCTCACTGATGTAGAACAGTAGTAAGAGTAGTAGTGACTTAAACTACTCACGTGGCTTTTCCCTCTCGAATAAAGACACATGAGAGGGACAGCTTGAGCGTGGCCTCCACCACTTTGACAGACAGTGGCTTCAGCTTCAGCGTCAGGTCAGTCTGGGTTAGCGTGGGGCTGGCAAACCGCTTCAGGTTGATGTCAGCGGATGCCAGCACCTTACGGTGACCCTTATTTTCCTGTAAATAATAAAAACAAGTATTTTATACCATATTCTTTGATTTCTACTTGGTGATTAAGCTGAGTCTGAATTTTATAACTGGAGGTCTGAGCTATTTAGGTTTGGCTATTTTATTGGCAAACTTTTGGCTTATTTTTCTACTTATAACAGTTTTAGTCAGGCATGGAGAGATACTTACACCCTCAATGACGAAGGTCCATTCTTTGTCTTCAAATTCATCAGCATTGGCGTCCTGAGGAGATTATCATAAACATACAGTTTGTTTAGTGGGACATCTTCCTAAAATTGTATCCAAATATGCACACATATGCCAGAGTCTTCAGCTGTACTACATAAACTCTATAAAGTCCTGTGAAAAACTGGAGTACATGCAGTACACTGTTACTGTGTCCAGGAAAGAAGGAATTATCTGGTTTTAATTCTAGGAGACGGAAAGTAGCAGCCAAGTGATACTTATCAAATTCACTTGATTAAATAATCACTAACACATGTGAGCACCTCTATAGAAGCTGGAGTTTGGGCAGTTTCCTGGTCTGAAAGACTAGACTTTGCAATGCTCAGAAAGCTACTTCCAGTTTTTCCCTTATTCACAGGGAGTCACCAAAGCAGGTAACTCTGCATATTGAATGTGGCAGCATGGCTTAGCTTTGCAACGCTGTATCTTAAAAAAACACAAGACTTCTGGAACAATGAGATGATACCAGAATGGAGATGTTTAGTCATAATGCACAGCACCATGTTTGACTAAAACTTGGTGCTAACAAGCTTCTGTCTGACAGATACAGTCTGGCTGAAACTATGCAGTTTAACAAGCACAGCAACAAATCTACAACAGAATGACTGAAAAAAAGTCAGAATTCAGATCTCATCTTGATTCAAATGCAGCGGCAGGACTTTAAGAGAGCTGTGGATAAACAAATGCCTGGAAACTTCTAGCAAAAACAGAGTGGCCCAAATTCCTCCACAACGATATGAAACACTGATAAAGTTATACAGAAAACGATTACTTCAAGTTATTGCTGTTAAAGGTGGATTATAAGCTGCTGATTCATGGACTGTACTTAGGACTGCTTTGAGTCCTGTGGAAATGACCTTTTTCACATGACTGTATATTGAATTTATTTAAAAGACAGACCTAAAAACAATTCCAGTGCAGCCGGCCCTTAAACATGCATTCTTTTTAAAGGCCAGCAGAGAGCAGCCCCTTTAGCAAAAAGAAGACTGGTTGTTTGGAAGTCTATGGAATAATAAGCCTCTGTTCCCTTGTCTGTGACCTCAGTCAACACTTTCCTGCTGAGTTTATGGTCTTAGATGCTGGTTTTGAGTCTTATTTACTAAAACATATTTAAATTATAGTCCATTTTAGAGTTACAAAGGACGATAATGAAAGGTATATCCATCATGTTTGGCTTCAGAATGCCAAATTGTCAAAATGTTCAGTTCGAAGCTTTACAACAGGACTTTGTTAACCCATTTTTAATGTTATAGTGTCTATATTCATCCTTATAGATACTTTTCCAGACTACTGACCACTTTTCTCGCATGTATATTCCATGTGTCTTTTATTCTGAGCAATTAAAAGCTTTATCTGTATTACTTCCACTCCTTAAATCGATTGAGAATCACCAAACACCCTAAAACACATGACTAGACTGTGGGAGGAGTATCTGTGGAAAACCCACACAGGAACAGGGTCCAGAGTCACACAGAAACACCCCAGCAGACCAGTGAGAACATTTGAAGCCAGAACAAAATAAGGCTAACCACTAGCTAACCATGGTGTTAACTATACATAGAGGGTGGCACCTCTAAGGAAAGCCTAAGTTTAAACTTTGACTTAATAAAGTACTCTAAACTACTGAAGGATTAAAAATTATCTTTCTAAAAGGGACTTTTCGTGACATTTAGGGCCACAGTAAACCATTCACACAAGGATCAACTTGATCAAGCCACCCAGAAACAACTTATACCCTGACCTTTGTTATATGTTTCCCGTCATTTATTCAGGTTTTTCCTTTACTTCGTCATTACATTGTAAATAGTACACTCTGTACACTGGGTGTTGGTACCTTGAAGAGAGTAACAGAGATGTCGATGTTTTCCGGGACAGGCCACACTACCATGCCTCTGTAGGGGTTCTTGATTCCAGGTTGCCAACTGTGGAGCTGCACAAGAAGTAACGCATTAACAGGGCTGTGAAGAGTTGTGTATGTGTGTGCGGTGTTTTGGTGATTTCACCTTGGAACACATTCGTCTGTTCCTCCTGGTCCACACCACCCTCAGCTTGTCTGGTTGCCTAAAGAAACACGAACACACATCAAAACAGAAGTGCCATTTTCCCTCAGGCCATTGTATGTCAGTCATACCTAATACACTCTTTGTTCATAAGCAAAGAGGATAAGACTACAAAAAGGCTTGAGGAAAAAATACATCGTGAACTGTAGAATTGTTTTGAATCTTTGAACATATTCAAAGACTTCTCAGAACAAAGTGGACATGATCCAAACTAGATAACACAAGTAAGAGATCTTGTGACTGCTGAATAATAATTCCTCTGTGCCAACGATAGAACATGATGTGTGTTTATTTGTGAAGATGGTTGTCAGCAAATCTATGCAGGTCTGTGAAGATGTGGCGCTGTCCATGTATGTGTTAAAGTGTTAGCGTACAACAAGTTACCACATGCAACATGTTACGAGTGTGCACCTGTCTTTTTTGTAAATGTGTGTTTTATAACATCTGTTTCTGTGTTTCTATTGTATTTCTCAGCCCTCTCTACCACAGGAAGTGAGACAGGAAGCTGCACAGTCATATGACCTAAATTTGTATGACTATAAGGCGTGCCTATGACAGGAAGAGAGGAACCCCCTTAACAGGACACAAGATACTAACAAATGCAGGCACCGATCCACATAATACCCCTTTGTGCCACCACTAATACTACTACTAATAGTAGTAATAAATGTTAGTAATAGTGCTATAACAATGTTATATATTATTCATATTTATTCCTTTGTCCTCACCAGGGGAACAAATGGATCTGTATGTTATCTTCCAGCACTTTACCGCACTATTTTTGAACATTTTTAAAAAATAAAACTGGACAATAAAAATATTGTAATAATACAGAGAAAACCCTAACAATCAGATGACAACCTATGAGCAAGCACTTGGTGTCAGTGGGAAGGAAAAGCTCCCTTTTAACAGGAAGAAATCTCTGGCAAAACCAGAATTACAGTGATCATGGGAAGCCCTGAGCAATTTAGGATTATTGTAAGTGTAAGTAAGGGAGGGTGTAGAATTATCTGATCCAGTCATAACTATAAGCTTTATCAAAACAGGAAAGTTAAAGCCTAATCTTAAAAGTAGACAGGGCGTCTGTCTCCAGAATCCAAACTGGGAGCTGGTTCCACAGAAGAAGGGCCTGAAAGCTGAAGGCTGTGCCTCCCATTCTACTTTGAAAAGCTTGCAGTCTGAGAGCCAAGTGCTCTCTATGAGGCAAAGAGCAGAAAAAGGCTTCCTCCTTTCCTCTCACCACTATGGAGGAATAACTCATAATACTCTTTAAATCTCATTGCTAAGCCCTAATATATTACGTTCATACATGAAGTATTCCAATACATACAAAAACGACAGCAATAGTTTTTAGATGGTCCATGTGGTCTCAAGTTTCAGTGCATCAGTGTTCAAGTATGGCTGAGAAGGCTTTGTGAGCACATGTGTTTGTGCGGTATGTGTGTTAGGGGGTCAGGGAGTGCCATCAGAAATAGCCTGGTAGGCACAGAGATGCAGAGGAGAGGGGATGAAGACATTAAATAAAAATTAGAGACGTCAACATTTGCTGAAAGGAAATATAATCTATAATACGAAGATGCAAAAAGATCTATTGGGCACAGTTACAATGGGCAGCGGTGGAGAGTTGAGACTGGTTTCAAAGAAGCAAACAATGGTGGTGCAATACAGCTCAGTAACATGTGATTACTGTACACCACGGCTCAACAGACAATAGTTTTCTTATCCCACGACTGCTTGGATGAGTGGTAAACATGACTCGCCTCTCTGTTGAAATGTTCGCATGCAGCGCTTAACTGTTAGATATAAGCGTAGCTGTTTCCTCAGCAAACCTGCTCACTTACTCACCAACATCTCTCGTGGTTTGGTCACATGAAGCGTTTCTAAGACATAAAAATAGTCTTGTTGCTAAGTCTTTTATTATGCCTGTGCCACTTCACCGCCTCTGTCAACATTAGTTCATTTTCTACATGTTGTCTCCGGGTCCTTCTTAAATGTTCCCCCCTCTGTATTTTTGCTTCTCTTACCCGACTCGACCGTGATTAACCCTAACCTTTCTTTTAGTTAAAATGGCCACCTTTCTTATTATTGTACGTGTCTCAGTAAAGAAAGTCGAGGATCTTAAATAATAGGCTAACACTAAATTAGAACACCCCCTCAAACACAGACACATGCGCACACAGAATAATTGTAGAGGGACCTACATGTGGCCAGAAAGGTTTACTTCCTGTCAGTAACCTCAGAGTTTAATCACGTTCAAACATGTGTTGATCACCAACACATACATCGAGCACACATGACTGAAACTTTGGATGGATCTCTGGTGTTTCCTCACTTCCTCTTTACTCCTCCCTTTCCTTCTCTTTCTGTGGTTTCTGTTTTTCCTTCCCTGTCTCATTATGACAGTGGAAGTTAAAGACTCTGATTTCATAACTCTGAATGTAGGAAGTAAACCACTCAATTGCCTTTATAGGTTTTACGCCACAGATGTTTACCTGTGTCTTTCTGCTGTTGATCAAACTCTTTAAAATTTTTTGAACCAATCTCTTCTTTATTGAGGTCCGTGCTGGAAAGCCGCTTACCCAATTAATATATCATTTAATGTAATCTGAACAGATAAGAAGGTGCAGTGTGGTCTGAACTGACAACTGGGTGAAAGTTTGAAGATGCTGCTGAAGCTGTTAACAGAGGAGATTGCACTTGGGATTTTAAGATTATGACAATGTGTAATACTACTTCTAGTCACGTGAAAAAGAAAGTTTTCACAGTACTCGTGCAGTTATGTGAAACGCTAAGTACACACAATGATTCACTAGCTTGTAGAACCACGTTTAGCAGCAATGACTTAAATTGAGCCATTCCTCTGTGACTTTATTGGTCTCTCACATCATTATGAAGGATTTTTAGCTCACTTTTCTTTACAGAGTTGCTTCAGTTCATTGAGGTTTGTTGGCATTTGTTTATACGCAGCTCTCTTAGGGTCCTACAGTAAATTCAATCAGGTTGACTTTGACTGGGCCGTTGCGACACATCGATTCTTTTCTTTTTCTGCCACTCTTTATAGATTTGCTGCTGTGGACAGGATCATCATTCTCTTGCATGACCCAGTTTGGGTCAAGTTTTAGATGTAGATGGCCTCATATTCAGGAGTTCATGGCTGATCCCACGTCTTCAAGGTCCCCAGGTCCTGTCACTTCAAAACAAGCCCAAATCATCACACCTTCATCACCGTGCTTGGCAGGACTGCACAGAGTCCTGTGAAAACTTTTTGTTTCACATGACTGCACTGCATTAGTTTTAGTTTGTTTTTTAATGCCAGTGCCTCACACTTTTGCTGACAAATCAGCATTTTTTTGTATTTTTTTAATCGCATTGTTATAAGTTTTAGTTTTATTTGCATCAACTCTTTTATTATCGCTCTCTCTTTTTTAGTAGCTTGCTCAGGTAGCTATAGTCTAATAACCTTGCCCTTGACCCCTGAAGCTGACACTTTTGACTTATTTTGGTTTCAGTATATCAGTTTGTGTCATATAACGTTTCAGCTTCCAAAAGTCTGGTGTAACAGAAAGGAGCCCTAAAGAGCTTTAGCCTCATAAAATAGTTAATTTTAATCCCAGACATGAATTAACAACGATGAGCATGCCTGAACACTATAGAGAGTCCTACATGCGCATGGTCCCAGCAGTGGACACATCTCGTCCACGCAGGCGGGGTGGGGAATCGAACCCGCACTGTCAGCTCAGCACATGGGGGACGCCCTCATCGTCCTCAATGTAGCGGAAACACCCACGACATGAGAATAAACACCCCCGGGAGAAGGCTTATTATAGCTAATAACAGGCTTCACACGGTATCACGAGGCTACTCACATCTCCAACAATTAAAATTAAAATCGTGAGCAGAAAGACGCAGAAAAGCGCATTTACTCACCATTTTTTGGTACACTCCAAAACGAGTTCCTGGTAAGAAGCGATGAACTGAAACTTTGAAGCCTTTTTACCAACTCGCTGCAGTCTTTTCCACACCGAAGTCATAACTTCCTGTGGTTAAGATAAAACCTAACAAAGAGGAAAACTGAAGAAGCCCTCCGCCCGACAATAATCCAACTTTATCCGCTGGTTGTGCTCCTTATAAGGCTTTCTTCTTCCTTCTCTGCTGCTGCTCCTGTTGCTTATGATGAACTTCACACAAGCTGTGACTTGCGCTCATTGGCACCGGGTTGAATCACACACTGACACACACCAAAAAAGACAGAAATGTCGCCATGTACCGAGAAGCAAGAGCCGTACACCGTGAACAGGCAGCTGAGGAGTCAGTAAAGAGGAACCGAATCCGCCCTGTCATTAACACAAGCTTCAAAATAATACGACATGAGCCTGAAGTTTCAGTCAGACCACTGCAGGGGCTCTCACTGACAGCTCGTCCCTCTCTTTCTGCCAGTAATCCACGTGTGGAGACGGCGCAGCTGACTCAAGCGTGGGGTTGTTGTAATATAGGTCTGCTTCCTTTAGAGTTAGTTCACCCTCCCTTTTTTCATGGGTGACAGCAGCCAGCAACAGAGAGACAGGCAGAGTCAGACAGGATATGCAAAGACTGATGCAGTGGTATGCAAACTCCTTTATCTTGCTGCTTGTGTGGAGGCACTGAGGTGACAGTCCTCAGTTATACCTGCAGACTTTGATCCTAGCTATCTTGAACAGCCTTATCTGACATTTAACTTAATCAGCCGTTCAAACTCTCATCTCCAGCATGCTGAAAGTCATACAAGCTCTCAGCACACTGTGTCTTGAAATTGCATTTTTCAAATTGGGTTTATAACTGAAATCACTTTCTGAGTTTCGGCTGCGTCATCCAACGCTCACTCAGGAAAGTGTGTTTCATGAAGTTAGAGGAATAGTTTCCACTGAAGAGAGCCAATGGACTCCAGTCCAGTGTGTTTGTGTGTGCATGCGTGTGTTTAAGCTAGGTCAAGGCACAGGGATTTTCCTCAGTGAGAGCAGGAGTGTATTTATAGGATGGAGAACAGGGATTGATGGACGGACAGAGGCAGCTGGGGTAGAGGAGTGTGGGGCAGCAGCGGGGGTGTGGGGGGAGGACTCTGTCATGACTCACAGTTGGGCTAATGTTACTCTTTGGGTTTGGTATTCAACACTGCATTATACCTCTCAGTACCTCTGCCCAATCCTACTCTAGACATGTACATACACGCACACACAAAAGCCCGCAGTGTCATCTCATCCCCTCATTTGTTAATTGGTGCTCTCTGCAGTCTGTAAAATTAATTTCTGTCTACTGTAAACACTTGCTGCTGTCTGGCCTCTTCTAAGTAGCACAAACATGTAATTTTTGTGTTGTTTCTTTTATTTCCATATCACTTTTGTTTCTCTTTGCCTATCTGGGTTATTTCCCAGCTGTAGGAACTGACCTCACAAGTCACTGTATTGTAGCTCTGGTAGTATTAATGCCCTTTCCAGCTTTGCCTGCTGTCACCACCCCTTCTGATGTCTATTTGTTTTACTAATCACCGACTGCTGAATTTACAGTAACTGAGTCATATGACACCAATAGCGATAACAAGGCTTCTATGAGAAGAGCAGCGAGCAGTGGGAAATATGTGAAATATAAAAATTCACATTTGCATTGAGCCTAAAAGGCCAAACCACAAAAACATTCTGGTGATGGATGAGATAGAGAGCATGAACACACAGACACACACACGCACACACAGAAATTCAGCCCAACTGTCATTTAGACTGACAGAGAGACATATTCTAACAATATCCACAACATGTGTTGATTATAAATAGAGAACAGCGTGAGACTTTCTTCTCAGACATCTCTCTAGAGCAAATGGTTTTCCCCATGCTGCGGGCATGCAGGATGACCTCAGAGAAGGAGGAGAAGGTGGTGGAGGACTGCAGGAGCTCTCTCTTGACTGAAGACGGCATGTCCCCTGTTGCTCATATTTGGCAATACCACCCCCTGGTTGTCTTTAACCGAATGCAGGAATACTGTTCACGTTTGTGGCAAATGCAAAGTATTAAGAAAGAAAAACTATGATGTGCAAATCACATCAAGGCACTGACTTCCAAACATTTAATGACAGCTTAACATATCTGCATTCACGACCTCTGAGCAGAATCCCATCAGGATTTACTCCGGAATCATTTCTGATCATCTGACAGTCGATTTTGTTTTCACTGGAGTCTCAAGAGGAAGCAACATAGTTTGTTTTGTATGCACAATTTTA
The DNA here is from genome assembly GCA_015106755.1 of Etia nguti. Taxonomy (NCBI): domain Eukaryota; kingdom Metazoa; phylum Chordata; class Actinopteri; order Cichliformes; family Cichlidae; genus Etia; species Etia nguti. The sequence goes on along the minus strand of VUQG01041810.1, from coordinate 7,967 downwards.
AAAAAACAGGTTGTTTTTTTCCCTATACACTGCTGTTGAAAACCTATGGTCATTTAACAGATTGAAGTAAAGTAAGAAAATCTTGGCCAGATCACACACCTCCCTGATACTACGGTGTGATGGATAAAACTCTAAGATTGCGACCCAGAATCTCTAAAACCTTCCCACTGTATCACACACAGTAGCAAACATCTGATTAGGAACATGAAAGTGTCCTGTTCACCATAAAAAAAACAAGCAAAAGAAGAGATTTCTTTTTATTAAACATGACAGTGAAAAATGACGAAATCCCCATGAAACCACAAAATGCATGCCTGCATTCACAGAAATGTGAGTGCAGGCATGCAATTTCAGAATCCAACAATAAGCACGCTGGAACATGTAGATGGCACAAAATATGCCTGAACATTGATGATGTCTGATCTTACTCGTCTGTCTTGATTTTCTGAGGTTAAATTTCAACCTGAGGTGTATAAGAGGAAGAAACGGCCACATATGTGGTTATAAACTGCTATAAACTTCCCCTCTGACATTACCAATCACATCAGGAGAATGCAAATAAAGCTGTCCTGGATATACACCACCAGTCAAAAGTTTGGACACACCTTCTCATTTAATGGTTTTTCTTTATTTTTACTACTTTCTACATTGTAGATACATACTGAAAACATCAAATACATGAAGCAAGATATATGGAGTCATGTAGCAAAACAAAAAAAGGATAAATAGCTCTAAATGTGTTTTATATTTTAGATTCCTCAAAGTAGCTGCCCTTTGCTTTGTTGACAGCCTTGGCCTTCTCTCAGTGAGCTTCATGATGTATCACCTGAAATGGTTTTCACTTCACAGGTGAGCCTTGTCAGGGTTCATTTGTGGAATTTCTTGCCTTCTTGATGGGGTTGGGACCATCAGTTGTGTTGTGCAGAATTCACAGCTGGTACACGGCTGACAGCCCTATTTGACAACTGTTAGAATTCATATTACGGCAAGAACCAATCAGCTAAGTAAAGAGAAATGACAGCCCATCATTACTTAGAAACTGAAGGTCAGTCAGTCCGGAAAATGCAAAAACTTGGAATGTGTCCCCAAGTGTAGTCGCAAAAACCATCAAGTGCTACGACGAAGCTAGCTCACATGAGGAAACACAGCACAGGAAAGGAAGACCAAGAGTCACCTCTGCTGCTGAGGATAAATTCATCCAAGTCACCAGCCTCAGAAATCGCAAGAGACAAGGAGGAAGTGAGAACTCTTGTGTGCTTCTTATCTTTCTCCACTCCCTCTTCCTTAGAGAATCCATTATCAGTATTCAGAGAGGGATCGGACAGAACAGAGAAGCGCTAAAGTAAAACATCTGTTCTTGCCACTTGAAGAAAAAATAAATAAATAAATAAATGAACAACTACAGCTCAAGTATTTGTATGGAGTCATTAGAATGACTGAGTTATACAAGTGCTTTTTCGACAGGGCATAGTAGATTAAATTAGGTGTAGGTGTGGATGCAAGGTAAAAGAAGCCTCTAAGTGCTTAGAATAAAGTGCTGTATAAATATTTGTGTGAAAAGATGAATGTGGCTTGCAAAACAGGTCATTTTTATTTTATTTTATTTTATATAAAACCCCTGTGTAAATCCTGTTATTTTACCAAGTTTTACCAGTTTACCAAGATTAAAAAAAATCTGGTGGATGATCACTTTTGGCCTGGATGCTTCCTCACCTGATGTGCAATTTCTCCAAGCCCCAGCACCATCCCCTGCTGGAGGTCAGGATGTTGCTCAAGTCTTTGGGCAGCAGCGGCAGCTTCAGTGATGAAAAGACACCACCCAGTGGACAGTCAGCTCCGTGGCACAAACTCTTCCATCACCTCATCAGGAGACGCAATGGCACAGTTAAAACATGGAAAACAAAACCCTCAGTGGAAACAGCACCCATGCATTTCTGTTATATTCTCACAGAACATAGCTGCCCCATCGAAACCACACTTTTCAAGTGCAAAGCAGACTAGATGTACCGTACTAGATGAGTAACGAATGTGAAGTCAAGCTTCGAGACAGCATCCCTGCTTTACCCGTCTGCAACAGCACCATGATTGTCCTGATTTTCAGATAAAGAGAACGACAGTGGTTTCTTTAACTGAAGCACTTCTCCAACTCCAGTTAAATCCCAGACCAGCCTGCCACGCAATAATCGAAACTTGCATGGAGATGATGCAAAAGCCATAAACGTTTATTTTGTACTTGCTTCAACACATCATTCTCACATTAAACTATATTTTGATGTGTTCCTGCACCCCTGTAAACCACTTTAAACCCCACCTTGTGTCTGAATGGTGTTGGTGTATGGATGCAGTCTTTATGAAGCCCTCTTATGAAAAGAAACAAGGTGCAGAGCTCCTGAACAAGAAGTGCTTTATTGTGATACATTATTAGAAATCTTTTACTACCTTGATCAACACTGAAGCTGGCTTTTCCTCTATCAACATACAATTCAGAGTATATTTGCTCTCAGCTTTTTTTCAAAGTATTATGTCTGACTCCCAAATGCTGCGCGCTCTCATAGAGACATCGGCGAGCCACCTGACCGTCACCATTAGGCATGAAATACATATACAACAAAAACTTTCTACACTGACCATCTTTGCACTGCCACAATGTCAGAGACAACAGGAACGAAGTCAGACTGAGCGGCAGGCTTTGTGAGACAATACAGGGCCACATTAGAGGAATGACGCGTTTGGCAAAAAATTTGAATGTAGTAAAAGATCCCTTATAGCTCTTTTCCACCAACATGTGACTAGTGTGGAGCCAGTTCTGCCAAAGGAGAACCATCCCACATTTCCACAGGTTTGACAATTGAGTGGTAAGGAGAGGAAGAAAGGGTCATTTCTAAGGGGAGATAACCACGGAGGACAGACTGTTGGCTGCTTCAGCAAATCATTGGTGAATATCTGGTGATAGTCCCTCCATCAGACACTGACATCGGTGGTTTCAACTTAGGGTCCAGCATTTTTTGTGGTGCTGTATCAAAAAAAAAGCTGTCTGTTTCTCAATGGAAATGCATAGAAGCATGTGTTAACTGGCATTTATTTCTTTGCTCTATAGTTTAAACCATATTAGAAGAATATAATCATAGAATGGGTTAAATTAATTGAATTTTTAGATTAACGTCAGCTGTAATTTCCAAAAGGGGGAAAAAACAGTCAAATTTGTAACATTCCTGCCAGCTATACAACTACATTAATCCAAGAGTAACCGGTGCACTTTTGACGTTATAATCCTATTTTCAGAATACTTTCTGACCAATTTTGAACTTCATCTCTAAGCAAGGATTCAGCCAAAAAGAGAGAAGCTGAACCAGAGTCATTACTCCAAGACAGAGGCAAGCAGAAGCAGCGTTCCAGGGTTTCAGCCAGTCTGTGGCGGCTACTGGTTGAGCTCCTTGAGGCTGCGCAGCGAGTTGGCACAGCTGTTGATGAGGCTACAGAGCTGGATGCTTGCTTCCAGTGAGGCTGAACTTTGTAACTGGTTAGTGGCCCAGCGAAGTTTGGTAAGGACAGCTTCCTCAGCTTCCTGCAACACAAGTCGCTGGGCAGAGCTCTGTGGAGTAACTGAGGGACGAGGTGGTGGCAGGGCTGCAGTGGAGGCTGGAGTTGAAGGAGAAGGGACAGCAGGTGGAGGCAGAGGAGTTCTTCCACCTGCGGCAGCCCCCTCACAGTGCTCTGGTCTGGGCTGGGGAACGGACATATTTCCCTGACTGCTGCTGGGGCTTTCATTGAGCTCAGGAGCCTGGGACGGTGCGGGGGACTGGGCTGCGAGCTGCCTTTCCCTCACCTGGGACAATGCGGCCTGAGCATTCAGGGCTGGGAGGAAGAAAGAAAGGGGAGACAATGTAACACAAACACAAAGCAGGCTGACATATGTGTTTTTTGAAAAGATATAGAAATTATTTACATGGAAAACATAAGACTATGTGATTTAAAGGTTTGAATATCTATCGCGCAGACCGTTCAAGAAAGGGTGGTCGAGTAGCAATTTATCTTCAATCTACTTTTGCAGTGTAAATGACAGTTTCTAAATCTTCTTCTAAACAATTTGAAATTTTAACTTTAAATGTAAATTCGTCTGTTGTAGCTGAAGGGTTTTAAACAAATTCTAAGGACATTAATATGTCAATGCTACTCCTTTTTTTAAAATTTTGAGATTTATTTTTTCAGTTAATTGTGTATATGAATTTTAAGGTTTTAAAATGTTGTAATTTTGTATAGATATTTAAAACAGGTCAATCTTGAAAATGAGACCCCATGTCTCAATGAGGTTTAGCTGTATAAAGACATTTTTTTATTTTTTGTTTTATGCATACCAGGGTTGTCTTTGTCAATATCAGAGTCCAGCTCCTGGCATGAGACGCAGTAGTTTTTCTGCTGTTTGTCCTGAAGAAGAATAGTCTGAAAAACACAAATACATAAATGATGCCACTCCTCACCTTCTACATACTGTTCATGATAACACCTGCATAATTTTTACATAATAAAAAAAAATAAAATAAAGTGGGTCTTTGCACCATCAATTACACAGCAAAACCATGTTTTTACATTTCCTATCACAGACGATGACACAAGTCCAGACGTTTAACAAAAGATGATGATTTAGTATCCAAAAAAATAAAAAATAAAAAATGTTCCACTGCTTGAGGCAAAAACACACTGTGTAATACAACCAGGCTATGAAGTCAAACAAGAAGGCGATATCTGCAGCTGGTGATGTGAAACCGAATGTAAACATGACTCCACTGAGCATCGCTGGGGCACTCCTTAGATGCACTCCGCATGACAGGAAGAGCGTACGGTGGATTGAAATTACTGATGCAGTTATATGGTGGTAAAGGAGGGTTTTAACCCTCTACACCTGATTACAGTTGTCTAAATTTCCCCTTAAATGCATGTTTCTACTACTATTTGTGTACACACTATATTTTAACATATTTGAATAACACTTACACTTAACAACAAATTAGGAAAAAAAGACATTTCAATTAAATATTTGGCGATATTTCATGTTTTCATCCCAGTCACTTTGTCTGGCATTCACGTGCAGTAAGTGACGGTTTTCGAATCACCGTTTACCTCAGCTGTCAATATGCTGGGTGAGAATCGCCCACGTCTATTTACTCTGAAGGAGGCTGTAAAAGTTTGTGATGAGTCAATGAGTCAGAGAAGCTCACTCCTCCCTGATGACAGTGATACTGAGGCAAGTTGTTGAGGATATCCTGAACTTTTCTGTCAGTATGCGCTGCTTTTTCTTTTTTTTCCCCTGATGTGAGCTTGTGTCAGAAGCTTTCTTTTGAGTGGCTCTAACGTTGTCAGCCTGTATGAATAAACTCTCAGACAATGTGAGAGTGTAATTAAACTGTTTATCGGAGGGAATATTGGATTTTTATTTAGCTGGCACAATGTTAGCTTATAACCAGGTGGTGTTGTTATAGCTGGCATGTTGCCAGCCGTCTGGAGACGGGAGTGTCTAATCTGCTGACAACCAGGTAAAATCTGGACTAAATAAGCATGTTTATGGACATTTTCTTATGTTAAAGCATGGACTTTAGTTCACGAGATGAGGCTACAGGTGAGGAGGAAGAGGATGAGGTGGGGATGAGGGAGAAGAGAAGAGTGGTGAATGAGGCAGATGAAGAAAAGAGAAAAAATGATGACGAAAATATAAATTTACAAATCATACACAGTTTGAAAGATCTATCTGTGCCATCTTTACATGAAAACTAACTTACAAAATTGACACTTTAGACTATTAATTTTTTTTCTATATTTTTTGTTTTTGCAATACTTATCAGATCTCCCCTTTTGAGACATCCTAATAGAACTGTAACGCTTATAGACGTAAACACTAGAACTGTCAGGAGTGGTCATTTTGATCACCAAATCTGTGTGCTCACTCCTCTGGCTCAGTCTGCAGCTCTTCACCTCTGCTGCTCAAGGTTCCTCACACATTCAGTCACACAGCGCTCTGTACCACTCCCCTCGGCTCGAAAGCCCATCCTCGGTCTTGCAATAATTATTCATCTTGGATCTGACTACAGTCCCCCTACATATTGTTTTTAATCAATCACATCTGACAAGCTCTGGCTCATGCATAAACAATGGTATTGCTAGGCAACCCTGTGTGCTGCAGCAGTGGTTTCACATCAATTTCTATGGGGTCAAAATTATGTCCTCTGTGGTTCTAGGTAAAAGCACTCATAATTTTTTTTTCCTTTTGATCCCACACCCCAAAATTGAGTATTTGATGAAATAGGAGATGACGATGGGGTTTTAATTTAACAAAGTTACACAACTTTTAAAATGCCAAGGGGTTCAAAAGGACCTCCTTCCTGTGTTAAGCAGGTGGTTAAAAAGCTCAACTAAAATATGACATCCCAGGTAGAAAATATTATTCAGTTTTATTAGGTGCAGGTTAAGTTCCTTTAGTTAGAATAGCTGTTGTGAAACTGCTATTTTAAGCTTTTACTTAAAATTTCCAGGGATTACATTATTTAAGCCATTTTTGGGCTTAGATTTGGCCTTTGCTCTCTCTCACTGTTTATCATGCAGTGTCAGTACTATTGCACTATAACGCTGCTGGCATCTTGTGACAATAGATCCACACTTCAAATTAGGCAGTCTTCATTTTGTTTTCATTTATGATTGGTGCTGGCTGGGAGCTGCAATCACCGACAGAACGTTCATATTTTTCTATATGCTTAGAAATATAATTATTGCATATTTAATAAAATATCGTGATAAAATTTCGAAGGCTAAGTCGCCCATCCTGACAAACACAGCGTCCTGACTTTACTCACCCCACACACTTCGCAGCATTCTCCAAGCATCTTGTATCCTTTCAGCAGGTAGTCTCCCATCAGCTTGCTGATTTTGTCTTGTCGCTCCCTGCGAGCCTGGATCACCTTCATTTCAGCTTCTGTTGGAGGCTCCCACTCAAAATCCTCTTCATCTGTAGGTCAGTAACAGCCGGACCGTTTCATTTAATTTTATTTTCAGATTTCAGAGCAGAACTCTCCTTCTTTCGTACTGCTAATACGAGGTTTATAAACAGTCTTAAGCGCTGCTGTAACTTGTGGATATCTGTTATATACCTGCTTCTAATTTACCGTTTCAGCGGGATTATTAAAAAACCCCTATGGCACTGTTTTGAAGTGTGACTATCACAGGTGAACTGCTCTGCTAGGAAATGACAAGCTAGCTAGCAAACCAGCCGGGCTACCGTTTGGCTAACAACATGTTTACACTGGCAGCGACGAATTTAAAAGCAAAGATAAAGTAACCCACAGGAACAGCCTCAATAAAAAGAATTGCTTTTTAAAAACACAATGCAGGCAAATAACAGAAATGTCAAAGTCAGCTTGTTTTTATAACACAAGTTCACAAACCTCCATTCAAAGCCATGTTTCTTCAGTGCTACACGTTTACGCGATGACGTAGTCACGCAACGCAACGCTTCTTCTTCTTCTTCGTTCGGCAAATATTTGCGCACAGCTGCCTGCCCCTAGTGGTAAATACCACAAGAGTGAAATTTGGTGGGCAGCTTTTCCCACTCCTCGCTGTTATAGTAAAAACAGGTAGCAATAGCGCCACCGTGTGCTGATAAGTAATCTAAACAATTAAACCGTTTCAGCTAAACTTCTCAATTGAGGATTAAGTGGATTTATTAGGGCCCGAGCACTAAAGTGCGGAGGCCCCATTGTATCTGCTCCGTTTATTATTATTATTATCATTATTATTTCTGCACCGGGGTGCGAGGGCCCTCTTAATGGTGCTTGCAGCTTTAATTATTATTATTATTATTATTATTAATATTATTATTATTATTATTAATAATAATAAACTGAAACTCGGTCCCTCAGTACTGGTGCCCCTCAAGGATGTGTCCTCTCACCACTATTGTTCTCCCTCTACACTAATGACTG
>VUQG01041809.1:16312-27606 GCA_015106755.1 Etia nguti | reverse complement strand
CAAGCAAGAGTGGCCAGCAGACCGCCTGTACCACATACTTCGTACACTGCTTTCATTCGCAGAGCCCTCTGCAGGCAGATGGGCCATCCCCAGACTGCCTGGGGTCTGTGAACGCGCTCTCCCTGCTGAACCATAAATTCTGCTTAAGTTGCATATATACGCCATGTTCCTCCAGAAAACAATCACACTTACAGGATACAGCAAAAACGACAAAGTGAAGATTTACAACCGAAACTAAATGCTTCTAGCCAAATCTAGCCAGGTCAAAAGAGCCACCTTTCGTGACACTGAAAACTCTGACTTGAGGCTTTTCAGCTTTAGATCCCAAATGGCTGATTTGAAATTCAGTGGGCGTATCTCAGTGGTCCACAGGCTCCTCATCTCATTTCTTCCACTTACAGAAAGCGGTCAATGCAATATCACTGAGATATTTACATCCTTAAGCTGTCTTAGTGAGGGGAAGAATATGCAAAAGGAGACACTTAATAGACATCCGAGATGCACCACAGGATTATAACATGGGAAAAGGTCCAGGTCTTACAAGTGTGCATATGTTAAAGCCGACTACTGTATCAACCTATACCTCCAGTTTAAAGTATATGGGTAATGGGTATACTGTTCAGCATGTACTCAAGTCTTTAATCACTTTGGATATTTTGATTTAAGTGTATTTAAAAGAATATAAGCATCTCACTCTTTAGCTGTAAAACCTCTGCAAACCTGGAACATCCCCATGTCACAGCATTCACTATGAAGCCCCCCCCACGCCCGCCCTGTGCATTCCCAACGGGCTTGCGCCCTGAGAATGCAGCCCCCTGCCCAGTACTCACCCTGCCACAGTCCCTCCCTGTGTCTGTACTCACCCGGCCCCCATACTGTAGCATGGGCGCTGGGAGGACACGCCCTGTCACCTCTGTCATGTCATTATGCACAACAATGCCAAATTCTTTCAGGTAAGGGTCGGGGCCCCCGACCATGCTGTTACTTTTGACCTGAGAAAGGGAAAGGAGGACAAGTTCACAGGAATCACATTACAATCAACCTGCCATTGGCTGGCATTTGAAAATTCGCCTGTACATATAAATCTGGCATACTGACAATACCAACTGTTTTCATTGTCCCTTTTAAATAAATACACTCAATTCAGATGCTTAAGTTTCTAATTTTCCTTTAGTCATCCTTTAGACATGGTTTGGTTTGAAGCAGTTGCTATAACTGAGCAAACAATGACAAATACAGCACGATGATCCACTTTTTCACGCCCAATGCCTCCTTGAACAGGGAACCAACTCTCACCAATCTGCTGATCTCTTCCTGTCTGTCGGGGGCTGAGCGAGCTGTAGCTTTAATCATGGTTGATGTCTGGTTGTCGGTCAGTTTCTTGATACAGCGCTGGCCTGCTACTATGTTACAGACCTGCAGGAGGAGGAATGGGCATTTCATTAATTAAACAAAAACCAGATAAGAGGAGCAGCAGTGGGCAATCTGAAAAGGAAAAATGTCACAACTTGTTATTAAAGGTATACTGTGTGACAACACCCCCCGCCCCAAAAAAGTGTTTTTCTCACCTCAAGGGGAAGGTAGGTGTGCTTCTGTTCCTGTCCTACTTGCAAACAGGGTAAGTGTGGATACTTGAGCTGTAGATTGTACTTCTGCTTGAAATACTGAGCTACTGTGCACTCCATGGCCTGGCCGTTCTCAAGCTGTAAGGGGAACCTGTGCATAAATGGAAAATGTGGGCAAGCCACATTGAAGTCTCCGTGAGTATGAATAAATAAGAAAATGTCTGCCTAGTTTAATTGTACATTTACAAGGCTAATAAGGGTATGACTTTGGTACACTTTACTACAGTGCTTTTGCTGATGAGTGCAGGATTGCCACTTACGTCTGGTGGCTGGCAGGTCGGCGCGTGACATTGCAAACTCGATACTTCCTCTTCATCTGACCACAGTGTGTGACCTCAACTTTCAAACCTGTTTAAAAAAAACACACCAAGAATAATTGCAACATCTGGATTAAAAAAAAATAATTAAAACACATTACTGTGTTTACCTTTAGCAGGTTTAGTAGTCTGTTTTTTGAGGCCATGAGAAATATCAATGCTGACAGCCCAGCTAGCTATGCCTTTTCTTTAAACAGAGAAGTGTGCTTATACAAGCCCCACAGAGGCTAGAGAACGCTTACAAGTGAAGAAAAAAAATACAGCTTAATTTCAAGTTTAATTATCTGGTTCTGAATTTCAACAAAAACATGCCAGCAGCTTCTGCTCTTTGTTGTGCAATTACCAGTCACAACATGTGAGGCTAAAGAAAGATCAAAACTGATCAAAAAATGTTTTTGTATTTTTGCTTAAAGAGAAAGTACTTTGATTTCTGCCAGTTGATTTAGATATAGCAGTGTCTGTGTGACCCAGTTGTCAGAGTGGGTGTAGTTTCTTTGTAACTTTTTATGGAGTGCGGAAGAGTTAAAGAGTCAAAAGTCATTCATAGCGTGGTAATGTGTGTCACTGACCTCCCCGCTCTGGCAAATTCAAAACTCTTAATGCATTTGGTGGTTATGAGTGGTCACCTCTTATTTCCTTGGTGAACTTGACACGTTGTGAGTCAGTCAGTGGTTTGGTCTGTTCATTGATGTTTTGTATATCAAGCACCTCGCACATGAACTCGATCACAGGCTGAGCACGGTAGAAAGCTGTAGCTGATACTGTAGGTAAAAAAAAAAAAAAAGGAAAAAAAGAAAGTTATTCAACTGGTTCTATAAATCAGTAACTAAGTAAAAATGTCAATAGCAGTCAAAACAGAAAAGCCAAGCTGAACCAACCAGTTACACTCATTGCAAATTTGGACCTGACAGAAATTTCTATGTCAACTCAGTTATTTCAGGACCAAACACATAACAACCTTGTGTGCTTCTACTGTGAACCAATACCTTGAGCTGCACTTTACCCTGATGGATCACAGGTGCAAAAGTTCAATGGAGATACTTGTGTTTAGGGCACCTTTCACTTTTACCCTTAATCATCTACCTTTATTTACTTTTCAGATTCATATTATGAACACAACATAATTTGTAATGCATCATTATAAAGCAATATAATATATTATGATGCTCTGCTAATATACTGAAACTTCATATGAATTGCAAAGCTTTGTTTGTAATACTTACAACTTTTTGCACCCAATCATTTCTTTACAAGCTTTTACTAAAGGAATTCAGTGTTTCTAGTCTAATGGCAGTCATGACACCGTAACAAATATGCAAAAATGTATTCTAGTTGTAAAAACAAGCAGTTGCTTATTCCATTAGGTACATCTTGCTAGTACTGTGGTGGACCCCATTTTTCATTAGAACATGTTCATTCTTGGTGACATGCTGGAAACATTCCTTACGCAATTTGGTTCATATTGACATGATAGCATCGCACAGTTGCTGTAATTTGTAACTGCATCACATCTTTCTATTGGGGATTGGACTGAGATCTGGTAACTGGAGGCCATCTGAGCACAGTCAACTCATTGTCATGTTCAAGAAATCAGTTTAATGCCAAATTCGAACTCTATCTTTCAAATGTCATGGCAGAAATTAAGAATAATTGATCAAGAAACATTTTTCCAATCTTTTGTACAGCTTTAGTGAACCTATGTGAACTGCAGCCTCAGTTTCCTGCTCTCAGCTGACAAGAGTGGCACGGTGTGGTTTTTTTGGCTGCTGTAGCCCATCAGCTTCAAGCTTTGAAGTGCACTTCCTGCTCTTGTTTGATAACAAGTGGTTATTTGAGTTACTGTTGCCTTCCTCAGCTCAAAGCAGTCTGGCCATTTTCTTTTTACCTCTGGTGTCAACAAGACATTTTCACCCAGAGAACTGCCACTCACTGGATATTTTCTCTTTCAGACCATTTGCTGTAAACCTAGAGATGGTTGTGTGGGAACATCCCAGTAGATGAGCAGTTTCAGAAATACTCAGATCAACCCGTCTGGCACCAATAACCATGCCACATTTACTCGTGCAAGTCACTTTTCTCCATTCTGACACTGAACTTCAAGAGGTACTCTTGACCATGTGTACATGCCTAACTGCAGTGATATGCTGTCAAGATTGGGCAATTAGATGTTTGCTTTAATCAGCAGTTAACTGGGTGTACTGTACAAGGTGGCCAGTGAGCATACTTGCATCACATAACAATCTCATTTTAGATGTTTTAAAATCAAGAAATTTCAAATCATAGCTGTAGAAAAATCGTACCATCGATGTTGAGCATCATGTTCCACATGGCAGGACGGACAGACTGATGGAAACCAAACCACACCTCCCTGCCTCCACCAAGAGGATGGTAGTAACCCTCTGGAGGAGAGAAAAACGATCGCCCCACTGGAGTGTACCTGTGTGTAACCGAAAAACAAATTTTAGGTTGTATATTATCAAAATATTTCACATTTAATTAATGAACCTTCAGATGTTCACTTAACCATTAGGATACATTTTTAAAAGATGTAATTAAAAAAAAATCCAAATGCATTAGTCTGAAAGACAAAAGTGGGCATATGAGCATGCTAATAACTGCTCTATTGATCTGGATAGTCTTAGTACAATGAATTCTTGATATGTTTAAGTCCTTCTCTTCTAAATATATCTGTTTTTACAATACTAAGCTATAACAGCTTTCAGGGAAAATTATAGCCATTATTTTGAGATTAGATTACATCAACAACACTGCAGGAAAGACGTGAATAAGCAGGTGATGCATTTGTAAGTCATGGGTGAAAAGCTGTACCTCATGGAAGGCAGATGCCTTGTGATGACATCCAGAGCCTGAACGGAGTCCTCGGGCACCTCGTTAAGATGACCCGACAGGGCTTCGAGCAGCATCTGAAGACTCACCACAGACACCCACTGCAAGGACACCTTGAACGTCTGATCTTTCCCCTCACCAGGTAGGGTGACCTCCAGATCCACCTGAGGGCAGATAAAAGCAAAGTGTGAGGAAAACAAAAGCTCAGCGAAGGGAGATTGATTGTAGAATGTGTGACAAGGGGTGATCCAAAAACCCAGAAATGCAAAACAAAGAATGTAATCATCTTTCGGATTGCAAATAGATGAGCTAGAGTCGCCAATGAAGAATCAAGGGGTATAAACCAGACAAAAACTGAGGGAAAGAACTTAAGTTACCAAAATAAAGCAAATGAAATGTCAGTAAGTTGTAAAAATGGCACAAACACATTTTTATTTTTACTGTTCAAGCAGATATTAGTACTCCACTTTGTATTACTAAGATCTCATTTCCACAGATACTGGCAAGCTACAAACACAGATTAAATTATTGGAGTGAAATTTATTGTTTCCTTTAAACATAAATTTTCATCATCAGGCTTTTTTTTCAGCTCAAAAAAAACATAGTCGATGAAATAGGAATGTCCGCATACTGCATTTTCTATTAGAGGTCCTATTTAAAAGACCCCTCAGACCAGCACAGATCACATTCCTGAACCAGAAATCCAGTTGGAAACCTTTCACTCAATTATGTAGTCTGCCTCCTTAAGCTGAGCCAGTAACCCATTTAATACGCCTGCCATTTCCTTCTTAAAATATGATCTACAATCACTGAGGTATGCCATTAAATACAAAACACTTCTCTCTTTATGGTGCATTAGAGCTGACAGTTTATGTGCCTGAAATACCAACCCTGTCCCTCCCTATTGGCAGTGGATGTGCTGTGTACATGTTCCTCTTCCCATCATAGCCAGGCTGTCGGTCACCAAAAATCTGCATCTTGAAATGCCGCACCATGGTATCCACCACCTCCCTATAAAAGCCAGATGCAACAGGATAGTCAGCGCACATAATTAGAGACATTTAGGCAGTCTGGTTGCAAAAGCAACAGATCAACAGATCAAGATGATCAGTATCTTCATAAATCTTTACCTGTTAACCCTTCGCGGCCGTTTCTCAGGCTTGATCTCAATATCATAGTGATAGACATCAATCTTGGGAATCTGCACCTGGAAGTGGTTGGCAAGGAGCCGGATGGGTTTCCCCACCGTGCCAAGGCCGGGACGCCGTGGAGGCTGAAACAGAGAGGTAGGGGCGGGCGGGCCTGAAAGGAAAAGAGTAATAATTTGCAACACAATAACAATAAATGATTGATTCCCTTACATCCACATTTGAGACAATTCTCATTTTAAACTTCACATAAAGCACATTTGACATTTAACTTTAATGTGTACAAAGGTGGTGACAGCTTGTTTAGCTTGCCATTAAATGTCAACTCTGATGGCTGAATGTGCACCGCGCAACGCCAAGCTCATTGGAAACTCTCTAGTGACACCTGCTTGAATGCACTAAAATGGTCTCAAACCCTAAAGGGCACATGGACGCTTTGATTGATCCATAACTCTGGCCCCTGACCTACATGGGTCAACAAGGGGCTGGCGAAACAGTGACCTCCAATTATTCTTCAACCCGCCCACTGCTCCACCCAGACACACAGGGTGCCCACCCTTTACACCGAGACAAAGACAGCGCTCTTCTCAGACAAACAGCAGCGGGACCATATGGAGGGGTGCCATGCGGACTGTCTGGGATTACCGTTACAGTCCGCATCCAACTCCCATGCGCACAGAAATGTACATATACACAATTTACGCAAGCACATGAGCCTCAATTTTAATCATAAAAGCCACGAGTACCGAGGAACACAATATATGCACATATATGTACAGAAGACCGCAGGCTTCTTGTTACAGTGAACCCGATAGTGATTCATATCTCAAATATCAACACTACTGATTTGCATCAACACGGGAGGAAGGAGGGAATGTGATGCTTGTTCTGTCAAAAATCATCAGCTGATGCGGCTAGCCAAGCATCACTTGGCACAAGAGCGCCTAAAAGGCTCAAAAATCAAATATCCTCTTAATACAACTCACTACAGGAAAAAAGCTTTTGAACTCAGCTGAACTAAAGCATGCACAAAATTAAAGCACTTATAGCAAAAAAGCAAAAATATATATTTATGTGTAAATATAATATGGTGCTGGTGGCACCAAATGTTGCCTAATGCTTTTGTCAACTGACAGCTAAGGGACTGCGGGGGTCCTCCTAAACTCTGTGCACCCACACGCTCCAGTTAACAACTGAAGCGTGAGAGCACCGACAATTGAGACCCTCCCCATCGCTTCCTAAAAACACGCTTCCCAACATGCCCTCATCTAGCCTGCGCGCCCCAGATCACCCTCCTCCCCCCTCCTCTATTCTACCCACTTCTCCTCCATCACATGAACAAGCCATTAGTTCTTATGAAACATTATGTTTGACGATACGAGCTCAAGTAAGAAGCCATTTGTTGCACGTCTGCTTTTCCTCTGCAACGATCTGGATTGAAATACTCTGATGAGTCATTTAAATTTGTCCTACTGGCCTTGTTACCGATAGCAACAAAAGGCATACCAAATGTGCCACATTATGCTTGGAGCTACACGTCTCTGCATATGTTGTACTCATCATTTGTGTTGGCGTATGTCACAATTTACAGGAAGGATAATTTGCTTCTGTAACATTTTATCTCCAACATGGGATGTTGTCACACGTTTGAGCCTTCAGTTTCGATGAGCAACTGACTTAACCACCATCTTTGATGCACCTGCGTTTTACTGGAGAATGTATAGTCCTCATTGAGGTACTTTTATTCATTGCTGCCTTATACTACTTTGTTGATGGATATATTCTAAAGTCAAACTGATGTGATAAAGTACAACTTTTGCAATTTAAAAACGAAAAAAATTAATGACTTAGCTTAAAAAAATATTAAAAAAAAAAAATTGGATTTGCTTATATAGCACTTTTCTACTCCGATTCACCCAAGCACTTCTTTCTATGCTCTATGTAAATGCTTTCTATCTAACATGAACACACATTCACACTTCAATGGAAGAACTGGAGAGCAACTTGGGTTAGTATCTTGCCCAAGGACATTTGGCACGCAGACTGGAGGGATCGAACCAACAACCTTCCAATTAGCAGATGGCCTGCTCTAGCACCTAAGCTACAGCCAACCCAAAGACATTTTAAGGCATGTACAATAATTCCTATAATGCAACAAGTAATAATGATACATTATAACAAACATAGCAATAGAAAATGGGCCCATTTGCCAAATTATTTTAGTGCAGGCTTAGCATGGACTAAATTTCTGCATTCAGCCATCTGCGTGAATAATCCACTCTTATAACAATCCCACTTTGTGTCTATACGGATAACAAACGACCCGCAATCAACTGCAAAAACATAACTTCTATTCTGTCTACCTTAGTGCAGACACACAGATACCTTTGCACACAGATATCTTTTGTTTTCAGCCCACGGTGTAAAAGTAACAGAAAGTGTTTTCAGTATTGACATGATGCACAGCAACTTTGAGGGCTTCCTCTTCCACCAAAAACAGAGCTGTGTCTATATTTAGCCTCCTCAGCTGCTACATTACTACGCTTAGAAATGTGTCTCAATGTGAAATGCCTGAAGTCATCCTTCCTCCACAACCGCTCTTCTCGCCACCAACCCTATTTAGCTGCGCACCCCACCCCCCCACTTGACCCAACATGAACTTTAAATTGTTAAATATGAAAAGCACCCAGCATGAGATAAAAACTGATAGTTTTGTCTGACCAACTGTCTAAAGCTCAGCTCTTTTCCAAGTACTTGTAATCCAATAACTAACGACTTATAGCAAATCTGAGTGTAATTGCTGGCTTTGCTGCCACAGGCAAGCAAAAATAAAGATCTACTTTTAAAATTAAGCATAAATGGTTACGTTTGTATTGGATGACACTCCAGGCCACTGAACATTATACAAAACTTAAGCCACACATATGGATAAGACATTTCAATCGACAGAACTTCTCTGAATAAACATGCTCTTGTTTTTTGTGAGTGTCACAAGCTCAATATCAGTAAAGGCACTTTCAACTGCTCCTTTATTCACAAGGGGTCACCACAGTGACCAGCTCCAAATGTTTGATTTGGCAGTTTTTACACCAGACGCCCTTCCTGACACAACCCCAACGGGATCCGTCTTTCATCCTGGGATCAAACTGGGGATCTCTCTCGTCTGGCAAATATGTAAACCACTACACTATGGAGCTACGAGGCACTGTTTCAGTAAAAAATATCAATATTTAATACAGAGCCTACATATTTTAGCAAACCTGTCAGCTGCACTAACACAAGACAGCAGTGACAATCTGCACAGGTTTTTTAATTCATTTTTTCAACCAGAACATCAATGAAGTACTTAAACACTGCTGAATGTCATATAAATAGCAGCTCTCACATTTACAGCAAGCTTCCTCCATAACTTGTGCTTCTGCTCCAAATGAGACAGAGCTGCATCAACTTTGAGTCACAAAGGAAGTGAAATTAACTTCCCCCCCCCTCACACAGAAAATGACAGATGCACTACAGACAAACAAGCCTTCCTTTTCCTTATCCAAACTAACCATAAACATGGTACAAAGATTTCCGCCTGCCTGTCTTACACCCCCACCCCCCACCACCACCCTTCACTGATCTAATTTAGACAAACCATTAGATCGTGTGCAGTGTACTCACACTTTCTGAGTAGGGTTTCCTACTAATGCACTGTAGAGCCTACTAATGCTATGCGTGTCCCTGGTAACCACAGTGGAGCATAGACAGCTGGGCTTAAAGCTAAGCACGAGGATGATGGCTTGGCCCAGCGATGAGTCAGAGACTAAGAGCACTGAACAGGGAGTACACTGACGCCCACACCTGAAAATCACCCGGATTAAGGTACTACGCCGGACAGGAGAAAGAGCAGATACATTAAGAAAGGCTTAGTGACCATTCACAATGTAGAAATATCCACACATCATTATAGAGATGTGCAGAAGCTTTAAAACAAGCTGACTTAGATTTTAAATGCAACACAGGATGTCTTGCTGACCATGTTTACCATTATGAATTAATGCATTTTTCAAATGGGAGCACAGCCCATCTTATACTTATAAATTAATACACTTCTGAGTTTCACTCAGTGTCCTCCAGGCTTTTGTCTTTTCACTCATCTCTGCATAATTATCATGCTGAATGACTCCACCACAATTTCGAGACAACAACAACCCAATTCAGAATTCTGTTACTGAATAAGCCACTCACTGCTGCATTTCACACCTCTAAGAACAGACAGTTGACCGTCTGCTTTACATCTTTCCCGTGTTTAAAGAAATTCCCACCACTGAACAAGAGTATGGTTGAAGCACGACTAAACAGGAGACAGCAGACACAGAATGGGCTACAAGTCATTACTGTAACTGTAATTTAGAAGAGTTCAAGAATTCAACTAAGGCTGTCACAATATTAGAGCTTTGTGTTTATTTTGGTCACAAAGAAAAGAACGATATTAAGCATATATAGAAATTTTGAAAAAAAACACAGCAATCATGCCATCCATCCCATTGGTCAAAAGGATTTGGTTATTTGGGTGTTCTCTATTGTTAAGTACCTTAAGGTGACATAGCCCAAATACAATTGCATGGAGGTGGCAAGAGAGTCTAATTTATTTCTAATCCATTCAGATTTATGGTTACTTCAATATCATCACCATTATGCATTCACTATTCACACCTGCACCATGACCAGTTTACAATATTATATTATTATTAATAATTCAATATTATATAAGATTAAGCATTGCCTTTGAAAAAGGCAACAAAGCTTTACAAAACTAAACATGCCAAAAAGAGAAATTGTAGAGCAGTGTTCACAGATCATATTGATATTCATCACAAAAATCTCATTGTTTACACATTCATAGATGCAGATGTAACAACGGCATTGATAGAAAATCTGAGTTCACACTCCATAACCTTGCTGTAGCAAGGTACACACAGCAGGTACAATAAGCAATCACCAATGTATATAATAATAAATGCTAATTACTTGCAGTCAATATGTGCAACAATGATCCAAACACACCCCTGTAGATTAGATAGGTTGTATTGTCCCCAATAATCCACTGGACCCTCACAGCTTCTTGCATCCATTTAACATTTCCTGCAGGAGCACATTTCCTGCTTAAATAACACATCTAGTGCTTCCTAATGCCACCACCTTTCTTCTGTTGTTTGCGGGGGAAATGTGTGGTCATTTAGAAAGTCAAAAAAATAAATAAATAAACCATGTCAATGATGTCGCATGAAGGCTGTTTTTTTCTGTTACAAGATGCTTCGTTTATGAAAAGGCGCGTTTCCCACACACACACAAAAAGAACACAATGTCTCCAG
>VUQG01041808.1:0-18147 GCA_015106755.1 Etia nguti | reverse complement strand
TCACCAGCTGTCTCGGTGGAGTTTAATAAACTCAGCCGTCTGCTCCTTACTCACTAAAATATAACAGGGCACAGGAGTAAATTCTCTACCATCTCACACTCATGTTTAACCTGAGTAGCAAAAGACTGTGGGGGTCTGAAAACGATGTGCCGGGAGTCCGGTGTTCTCGCCGGCTCTAGTGAGCCTTGACCTCCCAGTCAGCTATCGAGCTGGTGGGTAACGGACGTCTCCGAAAACGTCGGAGCACTTTTGCAAATATGTGATGTCTTGATTAATCAAGCAGATATTTGAAGTTTACACAGCTACATTCTCACCTGAAAATAGCTTAAAAGTTTATTTTGTGACCCAGAAAGAGTAATATTAAAACTAAGTAGCTGCCGCCATTTTTGGAAACTGGAATTGGC
The DNA here is from genome assembly GCA_015106755.1 of Etia nguti. Lineage (NCBI taxonomy): Eukaryota > Metazoa > Chordata > Actinopteri > Cichliformes > Cichlidae > Etia > Etia nguti. The sequence goes on along the minus strand of VUQG01041808.1, from coordinate 17,743 downwards.
TGGGCCACGCTATGAATTCTGGGATAGGTTAGGCCACGAAGGATACACCCGACCAATCTTTCAAATCCGGGGAAATGAAGTACGCATTTGTTGGCCGCATTTGGAGCATCCTTCGAATTGAGACAGCCTTCGTCGCCTTGCTGTGACGTAATCGGTCTTCAAATGTGGCCTAGGAACTGGGACACAGCTGTAGATGGCCTCTTTTACTCCTCTTTTCTTCAGCCTTTTTTCACAGACTACCATAACCAGGATAACGACACAGACACATTTAGCAAATTCTTTACAATGAATTTTAATAACTACAATGGACATTTGATATGACTGCATTGATATATATAGCTAATATTAAATTTAACCATTTACGGCACAGATCAAGACAAAATCGGAGAGATCACCTTCCTTTAAGAACTGGGAATATTATTTAACTCTGAATGTAGGAAATCGCACTATCAGCAGTCAGTTTCCACAGGCTAACAAGCACTGAGCCCGATGCACGCTGTCTCATAAAGACAAGCCACACCACACGACTCCTTAAACCATGACTTGAAAATAAAGAGGAGCTTTTAGTATTATTCAGCTGTGAGCGATGTTTTTAGATCTCTCCCTCAGGCTGTATGAACCACTAACAACATCAACTGTGTGCACAGGGCAGCCCGGATGTTGCCTGAGAAGTAAAGCTCAGGGCAGTGCAGTCTGCAAATAATTTAAACCAATTACACTTTTGATCTCTCCCCATCACACACACAGAAACATTGCCTAGTTCCCACTTTTACTACAGTTTTCACACGCCGTGAGGTGGTTCACAGGAGGTGGTTCAGGATCAACAATCCTGAGGGTAGTGCGTCAAGTCAAACGTACCCCCTCCTGCTAACCTTCTACAACATCATATTAAACTGATACAGTGCTGGGAAGCATGTTTTTCGGTTTCCCATTATATGATGCTACTGGTATGTAGAGTAAAGGGCTATAATAACTTGGGATCATAGCACTGACTTTATCTTGAGCAGATCTGAGCAGGGCTGACAGATATATAAATAAATACTCCATATATATATGTGTGTGTGTGTGTGTGTGTCTGTAGCCTTCACACATATTGCTCTCATGGTCCATGAAAAGGGAGTATCTGCAAGTGACTTGGCAGCCTGGACTGCCTGGTCAATTTCTACCAATATAACAATGTCATATTAAATGAAGATTAATCATTTTTTTGCCTGGTGAAAAACATCAGTTGCTGGAAGCACACACTTGTGGGAATTCTTGGATGCATCTGGTGGCATTTCCAGTGCCTGTTTCAGCTGAGGTGACGCAGGCACTAATAACAGACGGACTGGCAGTGCCACATCTCGAAAACAAGGTCTATTAAAAGCCGACTACATTTCCAAATCTTCATCTCCAACGGGTGTGGAGTATTTCTTGGTTTAATGTCATTATTTACAAGCATTAGGACCAAATGTGAATTTGAATCATGTTAAAGCCTTGACTATTAAAGCCACAAAAAATGGCTGGTTTGGTTAGCTGGAAGGTTTTAAGGAGTGTTATGATTGAGGCTTATGAAGTCTGGAAAACTCAGCAAAAATAAACTGCTTGTTTATCAAATGCTAGCCAATAAATATGATTATTATGATTCTCTTGCAAACCCAACAGCTGTCGTAAAAGAAAACAGGAAAATTCAAGTTAAGAGACATGTTGAGTCAAACATACAAAAGTCAATTGGGGACTATTGTTTTTGTCACATAGTCTCGACCTGTCTTCACTGTGAATGGGTTTAGCTAAACTGGAAACTCTAAACACAGCTTTAGGCTAAATCGGTTACCTTGTGGCTAAAAAACACGGGTTTATAACATTATCATTTACTACATGTCTCTGATTCAGACGTGCAAGGCACATATAAAGCTTCTTTTGGGTGCTCCTATATTCACAGGGGGTTGCCACATCAGATGGCGGAAATTATTACAAAAGATGCCGTTCCTGACGCAACCTTTCCAGCGACTTGTGTCTCCTTTCAGCCAGGGATCGCTCTAATGTTATCCATCTTTTGATTAGAGCCACTATAGCTCCAATAATTATATTTCAGACAGGATGCTGAAATATGATCACTCTCATAAAGCCGAGATGGCGAAAGGCATGCAGCAAATACAGAGTAAAATTTGCATTCAATTAAAGGCGTGCTTCTAGTTCAAGATCCCTCTGATCGTGAATCAAAAACTGCAACTGTACTCAAAGACACTATAAAGAGGTTGGATGATTAGTTTTTACAGCTAAGTAAGGCTTTTATTTTCATAAGGTCAGCTAACAAAAATGGCATTATCAGTCTACAATCATTGTTACAAACACCACTTGAATCTAGATAGGATATTTACCAACTTTATACCAAATCCTTTTCTTTTTAATATGATTTTTAAAAATCTTTTTGGAAGCTAAATGCAACACAAGGGAGGTATCTTTATCCTTTTTTTCATCATCTAAACAGAACATCATCGTCAAGTTATTGCCCATAAAACAATAAATGTGTCCTTGACCTTGAGCAGAATTTTGGTGAAGGTGATTGCTGTGTGTAAATTTCACTCAAATCTGACCAATACTCTGGGAGGAGCGGTGATTTTTCTGAATTATAGATAGATGGACGGCACTACGGATGGGGTCGTGGCTTACTGATGCATGTGGAGAGCAGAGGCTGGCTGTGCAGTGCGATCCATTAGATGAGCTACTGTAGCTCAAATTGCAGAAAAAGGATTGGATTGCATAAAATTTTAGTCAAACTTGAGATAAACTTGGCAAACTAAATTCTTTTAGTTCACCTTCTATAAAAATAAAAGTTCATTACTTGTGTCTTGACCTCCTAAAGATCAGAAATCTTGTCTTTTTTCCCTATTTTTCTGTCTCGGGTTTTGTTGGATATCTGCTTAACAGTCTCATGTTTATCTTTCAAGACTGTAAAGGTTTTTTAAGATAACTTAAACTATTACTTAACTGCATCTGCTAGCAGACTGCCTGCGACCTGTCTTCATTCTTTTATCCCTCACCTTGTTAGACCTTACCTTTCTTAGATTTTAAAAAGATTTACAGAGCAATACTTAACCGATAAGTACTCATCATCACTACATGGACAGACAGCTCCAATTTTCTGTCTCAGGTCAAAGTCATATTTATTATGCTTAAAGTATTATTGTAGCAGCCTTTGCATCCCTTTCTTGATGTTACTTTAAAGTTTTATTTTCAGTTAAGAAAGGAGGAAAGTGGAAAAATCTGGTGAGAGTGACAGCTGGTTGGAATAGCACTGCTGCAAATTTATGATGGGGTGATCCTTTCTAGTGATAATGGAAAAATCTGGACATGGGAGATTATCAATTTTCATTCTGCCTTAACCATCTGATTTTACTGCCCCAGCAGCAGGAAAAGTAGGATAAGGCAGATGGGGGGGATAACGTATTTCTGTGGGGTAATAACAGCGATGCCATTAGCTGATTTTAGGGAGCAGCATGTGAAATTCTTATGGTCAGTAATAAGGCTGCTGCTGCTGCTGCTCATTTCCGATATGATGAATAGACCAAATTTGTGTTTTTCATGCTGAAGATGACTTATGATCAAAGCAAAGGGAATCACAAATCTGTGTCAGCAATCTCCTTTGTCAGTGTCTAGAGGGAATTCATCATTACAGTCATGCAACACTGAATTTTGATTGAGTCCTGATCAGTGACAGTATCAAATGAATTCAACAAGATATTCATTCATCAGCTACAGCATGGAAAAGGCTGTACTGCGGGCTGCAATAAGAGCTGCTTAGCAGAACAGAAAAAGAACAAGGCTTCAGTCGCACTTTGGAGAGCAGAACAAGCTGTAATATGTATGTGAAAGTGGTACAAGTAGAATATCGAGTATGAATGAGCATTATTTGTAAATTCTTCCGTGTTTGCAAGAAAGCACATCAGGAAAAGTTTAACATTTACACGGATTATGATATTTCTTGCTAATGGTTCTTGCTTTTACAGCATTTTTCTTTAATGGGATGGCATGCAGGGAACCAAGACACAGTTAAGGAGGACCATAAGAAAAATCTGAATATTCTGAATGACTGAAACTGGTCCTCCTGATTCTATCAGCTTGTTTTAGGAGAATTGGGTGCCCTGTAAAAAAAATGGCTGCTGTTCTGAGGCACAACATTTAGGTCCAGTGTAATGTAGCTAGCAAAATGCAATCTGGTAACAGCTATAACATTTGCTGGCACCGCCCCCGGTCCTCCTCGTTTAGTCTGCCCCAGTTCTTGCTTAGAGTTATAGAGCAATTACCGTCAAGATGCAGTAGGTCTAGTTAGCTTAGCTGTCTGATGCTCTGACATCATGACATATTTGTTTTAACCATGATGACAGGAACTTGAAGTCAAAGACTATCTAGCAGAGCTAGCTAAGTTGTTGCTATGCTTTTTGCCATGCAGCTCCCTGAAAAATGTCATTTTTAAAAAGTACATTAACTGGTGTACTTTCAAGGGGCTGATAGGAGGACTTTGCTAGCAAAGACTTTCTTTTTTCTTCATTTACAGATTTTCCACCATGATTTTCGTATTGTTTGACTCTCTGATCGTCTGCAATCAGAGAGTCAAACAAGTCAGTGAATGAACCAGGCAGTGTTTTCAGACTTGAACTTCACCTCAGGTGTCTTTCTTCTGGGACACAGATTCCTTGTTTTCTGACTATATGTAAACCTGCTTTGAAAGTCGTATGTACTGCCCTGTATACATCATGCATAATATCATGTATAATATGCATCAAAAAAACTAATTCAGTCTTGAGTTAGCCGTCTAACTTAATAGACAGCATACCCATCCTCAACTTTAATTTTTTCATTAGTAAGTTAGTAAGTTGTTTCCTTAAGCTTTCGCCATAAATTTGTACAGTTGCAATACACGGCTGCATCTCTCTGTCAGAGTGATTTTTAAACTGAATACAAAGTACTGTATTTTTTCAACACTGAAAATTCACACGTGGGAAAACAAGATATTTCCAATAACATACAACAAACATTTCAGTCATTCTTTGCTACTGAAAAGCATCTGCCAAAAAATACTAATCTCTCATCTCTATCTGTAATTGATGTTTTGAAGTGCTGTGTGACGATATAAAAAGACACACGAGTGGCTGCTATTCCATTACTTTATGCCTACCAGAGTTAATGGACTCCTTACAATTTTTTTTATAATATGTGGTTTCCTGAAAAAAGTATTTCAAGATGGGATCTGTGTCCTGAAGCACCACATGGTTGGGTTCATATCATTATGTAGGGATGTGGTCACCTATTAAACTGACTTCTCTGTATGGGCAAAGGCACCTGGCCTACTTATTGTGAATCATTTATGCTGCAAAAAATAGTCCTAAAAAACAATTAAAGCTGGATGGTTGGGTGGCAACTGCCTGAAGGCTACAGACAGAAAATTGTTGCTTCAAAGACTCAGACTAGTTTGAACTTGGCACAGAATATTTAATCATTAATAGAGGGTATGTCAAAGTCAAAGTGAAAGGCACAACTTTACACCATCACCATTAATTTAGGTTTGATCAAGGCTATTATTCCCTTGCAACCAAGTGGCAGTTCAATCATCACGCTGAGCAGGTGTCATGTTTGTGATTTTGAGATTAAAAAATCTGGTTTCCTCAAATAAAGCTGTCTGGTATTCGGAGTATTAAAAGTAGAGGCTAACCATGGTTTCAATTCAATTCAATTCAATTCAATTCAATTCAATGTTATTTATATAGCGCCAAATCACAACAACAGTCGCCTCAAGGCGCTTTATATTGTATAGTAGATCGTACAATAATAGATACAGAGAAAAACCCAACAATCATATGACCCCCTTATGAGCAAGCACTTTGGCGACAGTGGGAAGGAAAAACTCCCTTTTAACAGGAAGAAACCTCTGGCAGAACCAGGCTCAGGGAGGGGCGGGGCCATCTGCAAGGACCGGTTGGGGTGAGAGAAGGAAAACAGGATAAAGACATGCACAAATTGGAGTCTATTAGATAGATATGATACAAACCACTGCAGCGCAATACCTGTAATACCTACAACATGCTCTAATCGCTCTAATAGAATATTATGGTCAACAGTATCGAACGCTGCACTGAGGTCTAGCAGGACAAGCACAGAGATGAGTCCACTGTCAGAGGCCATAAGAAGATCCACTTCAGGGTAAGCTTCACTAAAGCTGTTTCTGTGCTGTGATGAGCTCTGAAACCTGACTGAAACTCTTCAAATAAGCCATTCCTCTGCAGATGATCTGTTAGCTGTTTGACAGATCAACTGCAGATTTTCACTGCAGTTGCAAATTGGATAGTGGGATAAAAGCATGAACAAATGTATCTCCGGAAACCCGCAAAACATTTGGGCCTCATCTGAGGGTTTTCATTAATGGAAACTCGAGGGAAATTTGTTTTTTGGCTTGGTTTGTCTGACTTTCAGAAGTGTCTACAACTGAGCAGTGGAGAAAGAAGAGGGTGGGAGATTGAGGAAGGGTTAGGAGTTTTAGGCTTCATCTTATAGGGCAGAGTACCGATGGCTCCTTTAATGCACCCTGTTTTTGTCTGGCTTCTCGCAGTTACGAATCTGAGCCTGGGGATGTCTCACCAAAATAGCTCCAGTTGTTGTTGCATAGAGTTACTGTATATCTCCGTTTCTGATCAAAACACAAATCTGTTGGGATCATCTGTTAACCCACTGCTGATAAAGACCACAGACATTTATTGCAATCGATTTCTTCAACATAATTCTTTGAGTAAAACAAACATTTCACCGTACAACAACAGTGCAATTACATTTTAGTTCCTGGATGTATTGGTCATTTTTTTACTGCTAGCAACAGTTCCAGCAGATACAAAACAAGATTCATAGTCATGATCACCTCAACATTTATTCTCTGTTTATCTCCAGTTTGGTCTTACCAGCTCCTGAGGGAAAATATTTAATTCTAGCTGCAAATTGCTGCACAACGTGCACTAGATCCTGACTGATTTTTAAGGTCGGTACGAAGCAGCCTTGGAAAGAAAATGATTGTGAGTCTTACAAGAACCCAGCTGCCTTACAAGGTACACCTAATGTTATCATAGTTACGCTAATCTTTCCTCATCCATACGCACACACAGGCGTCTCTGTGAGATACAAAAAGATACAAAACGGTATAAGTCAGTGTTACAATGTTATCATGTAAACAGCGCTACAAGTGCTCCCACTTTCCCGAACGTGGCTATAAATCATCGGAAGCTTCCTTGACAAATGATGATCTCCCATTTCCCAGATACTCTGTATTAAGTTGGCATTTCCTCAGTTTGATCTCCTGCTCATTGTTGTGCACAAAAACCAGCGCTCAGGGGAAATCCACTGACCATCCCACTCATTACAGGGGAGTGATTAAGAGAAATGAGCAGGCGTCCTCCAAACATCTGTGACAGCTCTGTTAGCCTTTTTGGATCCTATGAGGGGGAACCTGAGTCAAAGTCATCACGAACACCAGCTGTCACCAGCGGGCACAAACTCCCCTGAGATTTCCGATTGGGATATTTTTACTGTGTCACATGAACACTTTGTATTTTAAGCATTGTATTATCTACTTGGATGGTTTCTAATTTACTTTTAAATATTGATGCATCTGGCTCCAAGTTTAAAAAGGCTCCAAACTGGCAGGATTGCTATCGTCTTGTAAAATAATAAAAAACACAATCTTATAGGCTTTCACAAAGTCGGAATTTGAAGTGGGACGTTCCAATTGGCCATTCAGGCGGATTAAAAATCAGCTCAGCCAAAAAGAGAGAAAAAACTGTCCTACTTTAACTTATCCTGTAATCTATTCACATATATATTTCTTTATGCAACTGGAATTAAAGGATTTTAAATGTTGTTTTGCTTTTATCTAAATCAGACAAGCTGGTACAATGGGTGTCTTAGTGGTGCCTGGTCTCTATTAAAAGTTACACATGCCTAGTCACGTGGAACGCCAGTCAATGTGTCCAAGTCAGTATAGCAGTAGAATCAACTCCAGTCTTATGGCAGTTTGTACTTTGCAAAGTGCTCTCGCTAGATTCAGGACAATACTGGATGTTATATCAGGCAAAACACTTCACAGGTGTGAAGCGTTCAGTAGAGCAGCAACTAGAAATTCCCCCCTTTAAACTCAATATTAAGAAGCTTTTTAACTGCTGTGCGTATTATATCATCTAGAAGTTTTTCATATCATAGCAGTACATTTAAATAATTTTGATAGAAAAATATCTTTTGATGCTTTAAAATATGGCCACAGTTTTGGATTTGACATAGAGAGACTTGATATTGTGGAACTCACAAGTTAACGCCCCTAGAGAACAACAGCAGTACCTTTACAATTTATCATTTTCAGGGCTGTTAGGGGGCCTGAATACATTACCCAGCACCCAATGGAAAACCTCAGCCAGTGGAAGATGAGGTGTATATGGGGCAAAGCACGCATTCTGAACTTATATCACATTCTCAGTGGGACACACTTGAAAATAATGCTTAAGGGCAAAACCAACAAACAAGAAAGTGGACCAGTGGAAGGGTACATACCAGACACAGACTTTCATTCATGTTACCAGCTACAGAGGACTAAATCCATACCTTTGGACATGTGCAGGGTCATTACACTCATGATTGGACAGCTGACCTTCTTCCACGCCCCTTTTCCCCTTGGAGCACTTGTTGAGTATGGTGGCAAATTGAAGCTTGTTAATCGTTTAAGGTTTGTAGGCTGAAATAAGAAGAAGTCACTATGTGGATTTATCAGCCTGCATTAAGGTGGAATTGTCCTACAAAATTTAAGAATAGTGTCTAACAATTTCTTTCCAGTTGGTCGTTTGCAGAACTAATTATTGCAAATTACTGACTAAAAAAAATCCCTTGTGGACCAAAAAGATTTTCAAAATTATTATAGTTTCTATTGTGAATTTCTTACATACATTTTAAGATTTCTTTCATCCTCCAAGAACTATTGATTACTTGAAAAAACTGAATAAAAAGTGTTACTTTAACCTTTTTCTGCGTGGATGCCTCTTTGGGGTTTGTTGTTTTCCCCACATGGTCAACAGGCACATCTCCAGAAACTAGAAGTTAAAAGGAGAAAATTCTATATAAAAGGCTGGATGTTAACATAACCCAGATGCTACTCCTTACCCTGCCAGAGACCTAGTCAAAGATAACAGTTTCATGCACTAGAAACATCTACATCAACAGGAGACAGCCAGAATGTTATGGATGTGTCCAATGCAGCGGTTGGTATGCTGCACTCTACTGTGTATATTTGTGTAAGCCAACTTTTCTGTATGCGATCTTAGAGACACACAACTCCCGCATTGGAATTTGGGTTGAAATGTCCCACCATATTGATTGGAGTGCCCTTTAAAAGCCTTCATTCCAGGCACATGATTGCATAATTGGACTGATGCCACAAAAACCCATATATGAGACGTGTGAAGGGTGCAATCATGTGAAGTGGAGAACCTTTAAGACACACCGACTCTTTTAGAAGCTGAAACCTCTTTTTTTCTTTTTATTTCTTTGCGTGTCTCCTTGTGAGCTTGCTCAAGTCAAATAAAATATTCAAGCTTCATCCCTGCAAGCAGAAGACACTCCGGATGGAATTTTCTGAATGCACGCTCTGCTTTTCTGTCTCTCTCTCTGTCTCTGTCTCTCTGTATCTCTGTCACACACGCACACACATCCACATGCACTCACCGCCCCCTTCAATGCTACAAACATGCACTGTTTGCCTCTGTGCTCTGTGTGCTACTGATAATCTTTACGAGGCAGAGGCCCCATTGAGAGTATTTATAACCCAATCAGATGGGTATTCAGACTTTTCTTCTCTTTCCACTGTTTCTGCCCTTGCTTCTATGTGAATGTTAAAGTGTCTAATCTAACATATGTATTGGCGTGAGAACCCCCCTAGCCTAGCATGTGAACTTATCTGCCCCTTAAAGGAATTTTAAGAAATCAATATAGCCTATACAAGAACTAACTTTTCACTTTACGATCGCACAGCTGTGCATACATGACAAAGCTGTCTGTATTCCTTTCTACAGCTCTTCCAGCCACTAATCACAGTTGTCAGGTCAAAATGTTATAACTCCAGAACGCAGGCTTTGAGGTGAAATCTTGTTAGTTGCATGTCATTTCCCGGGGAGCTGTGCTGCCATGTTGCCATTTATTTTGTCATTCCTAGGTGACTGGAACAAGCGGGTGTGTCTGTGTGATCAGTGATGTTAGAATCACAACCTGTGGTGAAATCTTGCCAGGAATGACAAGTCATATCCCTAAGCTGCTGTGGATCTGAGAAGTGGAAACGAGCGCACGAGGACGGCAGGGCTATGAATATTCTCAGATTTTGTTTGTGTTGCTGCGTTCGTGAAAATTGGCTGGTGACACAGTCGTGTCTCGGTTGCTTTCATCCTCAGATGTGGGTGGATGTGTCCCAAGGATATATGTATATACAGTACATTGGTGTTTTGTATTAAATTGACAAAACTAAATGACACTAACTGGAAGGCAAGAACAGAAAGAAAAGGAAGAAAGTGCTTTATGTGAAAAGACAGATGAGTGACTCAGGAAATAGAGTACCCAATGCATAAATGATGAATACTGCCAGTGTACAAAAATTAAAAAAAAAGGTTGCTCCAGCAAGGCAGCATTATTTAAGGACAAGTAACAAGTTTCCAGAGACCTCCCAATAGTAAATGGCTTAATTATACGACACCACTTCACAAAAATAGTTGTCTCAAGTAGCTTTATACTGTAAGCTACAATAAGACCCTACAATATGAGAGAGAAAACCCAACAATCTGATGAGCAAGTATTTAACAACAGTGAGGATGAAGAACTCCCTTTTTTCAGGAAGTAACCTGCAGCAGAGCCAATGTCATGGAGGGGGCAGGCAATAACAAAAGTTAGCTATATGCAGTAGTAGGATACAAACAGATTTTTACTGGTCACAGCAGATGGCTGCCCCTCCCTGGTACTGCTGAAGGGTTCTTTTTCCTGTTAAAAGGGAGTTTTTCCTTCCCACTATCGCCAACTGCTTGCCAGTAGGGGGTCATCTGATTGTTGCGGTTTTCTCTATATTATTGTGCTGAATAATAAGAATCCGTGCTCCAGATTTTGGAGACATGTTGGTTATGGTTTACTGCCTTCATTTACTAAAACTCAAGCTACTGGATAAAAGAAAGAATGAAAGCAAATAAAAAGAATGTCACTTATAACTATATTGTATCTGTCTTAATACATGAAATACTGCAATAAATAAAGTTAAGGTAAACTTTGGTTTATAGAAATTTTTTTGTGTCTCACAAAATTATTATTGTCATATCAACTATGACATTCCTGTAGTGAAAATCTGATATTAATAGCCCTGCTTCAGACACAATATGCACCAAGGCCAAGGAGAAGATGAATAAGGATTATGTTGACCTATGAACCATACAGAGCTACATTAGTAGAGTTTAAGAATTAAAAAAATTGAGCAGAAAATACACAGAATAGATCACTTTTAAAAGTGCAATGCTTAATCTGTTAAGCAAGTAAAAAACAGCTGCTCCCCAGACTTCGGGTTATTAGCCCTGCCAAACCAGTCACCTATCGCGGGGATTTAAGTATTCAGAAGTGGTCAGTGTTGCTTTTTTTGCAGATTGATCTGTTGGGTGCATAAATATATTATTTTAGCCAAGACACATTTTTTTCAAAAGAGGGAATTGTAAGTACCTTGCAAATGAGTTTTCACTTTGGTTGCCCACAAGCCACAAAAGCCGGCTGCGGCGGCTGCCGGTCAAGTGTGCACCTGCGTCATGAGATACAGCCTCCTCCACTCAAGAGCTGTTCGGCTGAAAACTGCGATCATTGGAAAATTACAAATAGCTCAGAAAGTGGCTCGCCTCTCCTCAGAACCTGCCGCACCCCAGCTCGATAGATTGATAGCAGGAGTATGGAGAGAAAGCAAATGTATGTAAGAGACGGGGAGAAAAATGGGTATGCGAGCCATGCATCATGGCTGACCACTGTCATCAGCAGTGCCTAATGGCCTTATGATTACATGTTAACACAGCTGTAAAGGGTGTGAAGAATGGCTGGGACGAAAAATGGCATGTGGTGTCAGAAGAGTTTCTAATTTCAGTCACTTTCTCTTGAGGATCTAAACTAGAGGAAAAAAAGAAGTTCAGGCACTCCTGCTTAAGATGGAGAACCATCTATTCTATTTAATGACAACAAAATTCAGTGGTGTTGACACACCTCATCAACACCCTGCTGTTCCCTCTTTGGCCCGGCATATCAATCATGCACTTTAGTTCCTGCATATACAAACTCTGCATCAATCACACACTGATTTATACATTTCATATTATGTAGATAACCCTGTGGAGAATGTGCTGGAACACTGCATGCAAAATGGGATGTTGTACTTGTGCATCTGTGCTCACGATTAGCACGATTAATCTTGGACACACCTTGTTGTGTGCGAGAGCGAGTTCTCATTTTGTGCCATTAAATCTTTCAAATTACATGCCAAAATGCCATTTGGGCCTTGCATTGTAATTTCTATTCAGTCTTCAACACAAACGTAGCTGTAAACAAGGCTGTAAACAGCCGATCTGAGAGATGGAGCCTGGTATAAATCCTAAGAGCTACAATTAAAATTGAATGAGACAGGAATATTGAGAGAACAACATGCAGGAAAACCAAGCACCATTATAAATAGGTTGTACTGTATGAGGGCCAATCTATAAAACTGTAGCAGTGATTGGAAAAGAAAAAAAAAATCAATTATGAAAATTAAAAATTAAAAACTCCGGTAAGAAATCTCTTACCTACTTTGTATTCAAAACCAATAGAATGATTTCTCGAAGGCGCTTGAATGAATGAATATTTTAATAGGCATTGCATGTTTGATGGTGCCCAACAAGGAGGGAGCTGAAAGGGATGACGTATGGCAAAGGTCAAAAATTTCTGCTGGGTCGGGAAGAGCAGTTTCCATTTAATCAGTGCTTAACGGCCTGCAACAGTCACGTTTACAGCAAATTCCACTAGAAATGCTCATATAGCATTGCAAACATCGCTGCAAGGGTTTTTTACATTTTTCAGTTAATTTAACTACCATATTCATATTAATTTAAATAACTTAAACAGATCATTGTTTTATCAAAGGTTACACATTACCACTACTTTGTGTTACAAAAATGAAAAGCATTGACGGACAAAAGCCCTGGGAGCTTATTTTAGCTCAATTTGCTATCTTCATGACTGTGGTGATTGTAATATGTAATAGTTTTGTTTTGTGAATGTTAGTATTTTACTTAAGCCCATCAATTTTTATGCATTCCTGTGTTTTGGTATCTACATTTTAGCTAACTCAAAGCCATATCACTCGGCAGCCATCTTGAAAAAAACTGGGCAGAATATTTGGAGCATTAAGTTCAAGTTTACTGTTCACCAGAATATAATAACTGCATGCTCAGAATCACCAGTTAGAGTTAAAGAACATTTTAAAAGTTTGTAGACTTTACCTCCATTTTAAAAGCCTTTTTACTCAGTAAGTTAGCATTAATTCTATAATCCAGCCATAGACTGTGTAAAAGATGGACGTGATTTCCAGGTCAGAAAAATGAAACCAGTATAGAAGTGCTTAAAACCTGTACAGTATTCTGTCTGAAGACCAGAAGTTGGCAATAGCAATGGTTGCAAAAGTTGAGTGAATGGGATACTTCTGGTCTTAGAGAAGTTTCTGGGAAAACGGCTTTCTGACTTATCCTCTGTAAAAAACCTTCCTGGTGAGTTTATGAGTTCACTTATTCAATTTGTTTGATACTGAATAAAAGCTCAAGTCTTCTTTGCAAATCTTAATCATACTATTCTTCAAAAGGAAAGATTATCCATGGCATATTCATTCATACCTAATGATTTTATACTTAAACCTCTCATCACATTTGGATTTTTGAAACCAAGACACCAATGGTAAAAACTGTATTATTGAGCGAGGACTTCAGAAACCAGTGGATGGGGTCATAGTAGCTTCTGTTATTAATATACTTTAATTCTCCCTTAGTTGTTAATTCACAGTTCTCAGTGACCCTCTTTTATGCCGCTACCTAAATGATTAACATTTTTAGTAAATTTTAGGTAAATGCTAAAATGTTAAATATATATTCTCTTATTTAATAATTATAGTATATACCAGTTAAGCTAAATGCCAAAATAAGAGCATTTTGTGCAGTGCCATGAATGTTATTCACTTCACTTAATTGTCATGATACACTATATTTTTGCTAAAACCAAAGTACATCTACCTAAAATGTTAAGCATTTACCTTTATCCCTTTAATTGCCACTTTTTGTTACTGCTGTACATCAGCTATTTTTTCCAGTAAAGTACAACAAAAGGCAAATGTTACGTCAAAATTAAATGCCGTGACTAAAACCTTTTCTTGGAAACTCCTGTTATTAAACATGAAAGGCACAAAGAAAAATGTAGAGCCAATTCAGGAACAATCATGTTCTAAGGCAGCACTCTGGATTTATGTAGGCCTCCTGCTGTGAGTAATTCACCTCTGCACACCCTGACGGAACTATTGGCAAGGGAAGAACAACACACATCCTTGTTTCCATCAGACTCTTCCATGCATAATTCATATAATCTGTAAACTTCAGTTGCTGCCTACCCGCTTGCCTTGAAGACATTAAATACTTTGACGATACATGGACTGTCTTCTGAAATGCTCTGAAATGTCAAGTAGGTGTGTTTTGCAAGTTTAGAATTATCATTACAATTCTCAATTAACAGCTCAGTAGAGGAAAAAATGGTTGTCTGGTGATTCCATGGATTATCTTGTAGCTGTGGTGATCCATCGGTAACCCAGAGGTTGAGGGTGTTGCCATATAATTTATAAATCACCATCTAGCAGGACCTACGTTAATATTTGTGAGGAGATGTCTATTTAATATATATCATATTGTGGCGTGTTGGGAGTGGCTAGATATGTCCCATCATGCCTTGGGAATACGTGTTGCTGTTTAAGATGTTTATTATTTATTGTTTACGGTTACGTGACTCTTAACTGTTCTGTTAACTGTTCTTGTTGATGCTGCAGTATAAATTCACCGGCAGTTATTGTTTATGGAAAGAATGTAGTACCATGAGTGAGTTAAGGCTTGTAAGTTATTGACCCTCTAAGCACAGTGTAGTACAGGGGAAGTGTTCAATAAAGAGCCCCCCCTATCTGTTTGGGGTAGAACAACAAGCTAAATCTCTGCTTGGGTGTTTTGTTGTTAAGATTCCTCAGCTCACCACAATGTATTTATTTTATGTAGACAGCAGCAGATGACTTTTGTGATTTTTGCCTATATCACAGTTAATTGCCATATTATCACAAAAAGATTGCATGTAATTGCCAACCTCACCCCTTGGATAGCAGACTGATAGCAAACTGACTGTCTTATTGCCATTTTATCCACATCTTTATTCGCCAGAGTCGATTTGAAGAATTCACTGTGATTGGTTGCAGACCAGGTCTCTGCCTTTAACACAACCATTTCAAAGGGAAAAGATCGTAAGTTCATTGCACACAGTCACAAAAATTTCATTCATGCTGTGAGCTCCAACCGCTGTTTTTAAATAGTTTGTTCTGTCTGCTTTGCAGTTCAACACATAAAGATCTTTGGTATATCATTAATTTAACATAGAAAAAAGTCAACCGTCATACTGGAGCAGCTTGAAATAGGAAAGGTTTCTGTTTTTTAAAATGTAATTAAGCAATTTATTGGTTTTTTCAAGTAGGTGTTGCTTAGTTTTTTCTCAAACGACAGATTAATAATTGGTCATCAGGGCTGTGCATGCAGCTGAAAAAAAATCTATAGTGAAACCGTTAATTTGTCGGCAGGAAAAGCTTCACGTACCACTGGCTAATTACTGTCATTTTGTAAAACACAAGAGATACTCACTGCTGGAACTAATGATAGTCCAACAGTCATTTAATAAGGGAATTACATCAAAAGGCTTGACCCACCTTTTGGACACTGATGCTTATTGATTATCTGTATACAATATTCAGGCTAAATGTAGACCATATCCCAATTTACTTTTGCATCAAGGCCTCAAGAGCTAGCTTTTAACAATGTAGTTCTAAAAATTGATCCCTTCTAAAGATTGATTACCCTCACAGGACCTGCAGTTTAATCTGTAATGCCTTCTCTTCATTGTCGTCTCATTTTTCTTGGTTGATTGGACTGACTACCAGCCGTGAAAACAAGAAATGCTGCCTTTTAGTGAAGAAGTTTCTTTATTGTTAGCTGGGATCCTCTTGGTAAAACAGTTTTCTGGATTCAAGGTTGGCCTCAAAATGAAGCAAACATATGATAACATGAGCCACCATCCCTAAAGCAAGCAATCAGAATATTCCCTCACTCTTTTGGTCAATAGCTAACATTTGTCTAAGAACTTATGTGATTTCCCCAACCTCAGAGAGGACAGCTGATTTTTCGGAAAAGGTAAGACATAGGGAAGTTGCTGGACGCTGTAGATATGACTTTTAGTGACAAACATTAAATGATGTGAAGGGTTTAACTCTAGAAAAACAGTTTTTGATACTCAAACTTACTCTAATTAGCTTGAAACAGGACTTTGCACGTATTTGGATGCACTCACTTGCAAAGAAGTGTCCTTGATGGGGAAAAACTGCTGTTGAGGCATGGCTTGTGCAAAGAAAAAGACATGTTTCTGAAATCCACTTGAAAATAGAGATTGGAAGATGTATGAGTGGTACCCTTACAGTATGTCAGTTGCAAACAAACTTCCCCAAGGACGTCAAGCAAGACATCGAGTTCTCAGTGCAAGGTGTCAGTATACTCCATCAATAGTGCTTGTCAGAGGGTTGAATAGGGTCTGAAGATTTTCAATAACTTTCCAAAATTCACAACCTCACCTATACACATTTCTCACAACGATTGTTCAATCATGTGGAGATGAATAAGTAGCCAGTTTTAGAGACTTCCTCTGCCATATGGGAGCAACTGCATTTAATTGAGTCTTCACAGAGAGAAAATGAGCCCCTGTATCCCCATACCTGGCTTTTGACAGGAGTTTTGATTGTAGTCATGATATCATGACACATTCTTTCAAGGATTCCCAGACTTAGGAATTTGTTCACAGTTGTATCCTAAGCTTTGCTTTCTTGCCAAATAAGGCTACATCTACACTGGGAGTGAACAACTAAACAGGTCGCTATCGTCAGGAATCCAGCCGCAAATATTTTTGTATTAATGTGTTTAACCCCCATAAATAGCAGATAGTTTGATAACTTGTTTAGATATACACTCAAGCCCACATAGCAAAATTGGTATGGCCTGGATCTGGCCCACACAATGTGCTTACACATTGCCCACATACCGCAAAGAATGACGGCCCTTTGGTGGCCCAGATCTGGTTTGCCACAGGTGGCCCACACATGGGCCAGCACAAGGCCAGTTGCAGGCACACTGGTGGTCCTGTGCTGGCCCATGTGTGGATTACCTCTGGCAAACCTGATCTGGGCCACCAAAGGGCCACCATTCTTTGCAGTATGTGGGCCATGTGTAAGTTGTGTGCAGCCACGGGCCAGTTGCAGACACACTGCTGGACCCTGTGCTGGCCCAGAACAGTTTCAGCTCTGGCCCCAGATGTCAGCATAATGTGTACCTTAATCAAGCCATGTAATAACAACATGTGCCAGAGC
>VUQG01041807.1:0-10024 GCA_015106755.1 Etia nguti | reverse complement strand
ACATCCCCCAAGAACCCGAAGAGGAGAGTCCTGGCCCTAGCCCTGCCAGTGTAGCAGAAATGATGACGGATGATGATGGCAGCAGCAGCCGTTCTTCTCCGGGTGAATAGCTTAATGTTGTTCGTGTGTAATTTACGTTGAGTAGGCTAACCACGTTATTAAATTAATGCAAGGTGAACTAGCAAACACCGTCGTAGTTACATGCGGCTGTCTTCTTGTTTGATGGCAGATACTCCCTTCATGTTGTATCAACAGAAAAGGCTAACTTGGTTATCATTTTGCAGAAAAAAGAGACTGCTAAAAATAAAAAACATAAGAGGTTTTTGGACAAAGTTTGTGTTCTCCATTCTTTAAGCACCGGTTCGAGCACCGTTTAAGCACCGGCACCGTTTCAAAAGTACCGGTTTGGCATCGGTACCGGATAAAACCTAAACGATACCCATCCCTAATTTCAAGTAGTGCATACTGTGATAATCCATCCAGAAAACTCACACTGACACCTATCACCAACCACTGCTGGAAGGGTTTACAAAAATAAAGTATAGAATAACATAAAAATAAAAAAGTTGACAAATGTAACGGAGAGCAGAGATAATGTTTGAAGTTCCTGGAAACCGGGTTGGCCCTGCCCTCACTGTAAATTACTGTCAGACAGACAACCATGAAACTTCCCTCGTACTACAACATGTCCCAGCCTACTTTTGCCTAATGACTTTCTTTTGTGCAGAGACTTTATCACATTCATCATGTCGCTCTCTGCACTGGTGCTGCTTCTGCTTGTCTGTAGTGTCCGGGCTGATTTTTATGGTATAGTGGTGAACTACTACCCAAGTGGCAATGATTCAACAGGATCTTCCACTGTAAGTACACTTTCTTAAAAAACAAGTACATTTAACTTGTGAATTTTGAAAGTATTTAAGTAAACACGTCTTTACTGTAAATCTGCAGGGCATCCTTTATTACAAGTTGGGCTACAGCTTCTGCTTGTACAGTGTGCCCTACTACATCGACGGTAAGCCACTTGTGCTACAAAAGGTCGACGAGCCGATAAGTGGAGAATGGTGCCAAACTGAAGGAATCATCTCTCAGTATTTTTCCAGCAACTCTATGTTTTCAATTCCGTGAGTGGACCCATACAGCGTACATAACTACATATGCATAAATATGGTCTTTGTTTTTGATTTGTCACTGAGGGGGAATGAAAGTTAATACCACAACTTCTGAGAAGTCATTCATTTCTACTGCAGGGCCTCTGGTGTAAACTGGATCTCTGGCATCATAAATGGCATCGTATCATTTAAAATTCAGGCTCTGGTGGAACTGAGGATCCGGTCTGACATCGGCAAAGCCAACACGTCACCACAGACCACTATCATACCAGCTATCAGGTCAGCCCTGTTTGTGTCTCCATTTCTTTGTTAGTAATTATACACACATACATTTATTCATACAATTTTATGTGTCACTTCTGGCACTTTCATTGCTTTTCACTGACTAATTTGCTTTAACATAGAAAGTTTCAGTGTAGAGAAGGCTTAAAGTGAAAAATTAACCTTTGGTCCTCCGTCATTAATGCAGTTTTGAAGCTCTTGAACCATAAAACCCGAACAGTGTCCAGGCTGTGGGTGTACTGAGCAGCTTTCAAACGTGAAAATACAAAAATTGTGTTCGATATTTCACAGAAATGAATGCAAATAATGGAAAATTTGATTTTGATTTTTTTAAAAACTTTCTTTCAGAGTTCCATCAAACTGTCCAAGAAATTTGAGCCTGTTGATGTTTGATCCTGATGGAGACGTGGTGAAATGCAGAATTGGAGAGGCATCACTCTCAGAGTGTAGTCCCTGCACACCGCCGTCTGTCCTCAGCCTTTCACCAGTAAGTAACAGCTATTATTCTTTTTGTCACACGAGACATGTTGGCATAGACATGAGTCCTCATGTACCAATCTATACTAAATCTGATTGTAATTAATTTTTGAACTATTTTGTAAATAAGGTCGCTGCCATCAGGCCTAATATTTCTCCATCATCCTCCCAGTATCACATTTGCACTTTGCTTACTTCTGATACCTGGTCCTCTTTTGCTCCTGTTACATTACAGGACATCAGTGCCCCGCTTGGTCATATGAAACTGACTTCAAACCACCTTGATGTACTTCCTCCATCATTTTTTATTAGAGTGTTGGCCCCTGTATTCTGGAATAATTAATACTTCTCTTTATACTGGGTCAGTTTCCAGCTTTTTTAAGCAAGCTATTGATAAACCACTATTAAAGAAACCAAATTTGGATCCATCTCTTCCAAACAGTTACAGGCCAATATCAAAATTACCATTTGTGTCAAAGATCTTGGAAAAAACGGTAGCAGAACAACTGAACTTTTTGGAGAAAACAATGTTCTGGACATTTTCCAGTCTGGTTTCCGCAAATTGCACTCCACGGAAATCGCTTTACTTAAAGTGTCTAGTGACATTTTTATGGCAGCAGACTCTGGAGAGTACACCATTATGGTTATATTGGATCTCACCTCTGCTTTTGATACTGTTGATCACAGTATCATGATAAATAGGCTTAAGGACTTGTTCGGGATTACTGGTGTTGTTTTAAAATGGTTCATATCGTATCTAGCTGAGAGATCTTTTACTGTCTGTATGAATCAAATGTTGTCTGAAACATCAGTTCTGCCTTCTGGGGTACCTCAACGATCTTTTTTAGGTCCAATTCTCTTTTTGCTTTATATACCCCTCTATGCAAAATTATCAGACGTTACAATAGTATTTCTTATCATCTCTTTGCTGATGACATTCAGTTATACTGTTATTTCAAAGCTTCTGAGTTTTATAAATTGGCTTGTTTAAATAACTGTCTGTCAGAAATCAAACAATGGTCAGAAATTAAACAGGATATCAGTTTTTTAGGCTCTTCCATTCAATCAAGTCTCAGAAATTTGGGTGGTGTCAAAGGCAGAACTTGAGATGATTATTCATGCTTTTATTTCTTCTCGTTTGGATTATTGTAATGGTCTTTTTACTCTCAACAAATCAGCGTTGGTTTGGCTTCAGACTGTACAGAACGCTGCAGCAAGACTTAACTAGCACAAACAAGAGGTCACATTTTACTTCAGTTTTGGCTTCTCTTCATTGGTTGCCAGTAAATTTTAAAATTTTAGTTGTAACTTTGTGAAAAGTGCTATATAAATACATTTTACTTACTTACTTACAATGATGCTTGATCATAGCATCATTTCAGATCAACATTTCTGACAAAGTTGGTCTAGAAAACAAACTAAAACACCCCTGCTTTTTGTTCATTTAGATAAGTGTAAATTCTATGTGAGGTGTTGCTTTTTAGTAACCAGAAAATATTTGTGTTATTTGTCTTCATGGCCCTATTTTTGTCTTCTTGCAGTCCTCTTGTACTATGTCATTCAGCCCCACGAACAGCAGTAATGAAGGTCCGTATGCGGTACAGCTGATGATAGAGGACTTTCCCAGACAGAACATAACGTTGACTCAAACCAATGGGACACAAACAATAATAACTACCAACGACGCTATCAGCAGAATGCCAGTCCAGTTTGTCATGAGAGGTACAAATAATTTCTCTTGGCTCCTGCTTAATGGCACTGTTATTTTGGCCTTTTTGACTTTGGCCACCCTGAAGCTAACTTTACTTTATCCTTACTGCAGGAAACCCAGAATTTGTCAAGATTTAAACAACTTGTTTTAATGGCTGCTTATGAATTTGGAAAAAAACTTTCTCTTGGCTACCTGTAGATGAGAAAAACAATCCTGGTGGACCAGTTAGAGTTTCTGTCCTTAAAAAAATGTCTTTATTATTGTCATCACTGCTTTGTGTGTTGTTTCAGTGGATCCTGCAGTGCCATCGTGCACAGAGGGACTCTTTCTGCCTAAGTTCCTGCCTCCGACCCCAGCCCACAGAGCCCAACTCTACACCAACGTCAGTCAGACTCTGGCAATCACCATCAAGGCACAGACACTTAACTCCACGTAAGTAGATATCTAAATATAGAATTAAAAGGCTTTGTTTGTTAAATTACCAACGATTAACACATCCTGCAGAACTGACTGTTTCTAAAAATTAAAATGTAGCTTTAATGTGCAATCATGAATCTTATCTTCTGTGTTGTGTAACTTTAGCACTTCTACACTGTGCTGCTACAGACAGGTTTGACAAGCTAGCAACTCAGCCAGTTTTATACTGACATTAGGATGGACTAGCACTAGGTTAAGCTAAGACAATTAAAGAGAAACAAGAAAAAAATAAACAGCTTTTCAGCCAAAATTGATTTGATTTTTACAGTCAGTAAAATCTAAAATAATTCTAAAAAAATATTTAAAACTCTGATATCGGGTCAAAATGGCACTCTTAATAGTTGAAGCATTTTCAGCATGTCACAAGTAAACACTTTTTTCTTATTGTAGATCATAAACTTTAAAAAAACTAACTTTTTTCTTGTTTTTTTGAAGGATCTCTGAGCTGCTGTTCAGCACACCGCACACAGTAACTGAAAGTCAAAAAGGCCCAGGAGAGTTCACACTGACGTGGACGCCATCTGACTCAGTAGCTGAACAAAGCCACCCCATTTGTTTTGTTGTCCAGGCAGTTTTAGGGTCAGTATCCTCTTTCACAAATATGATCCTATACAAAAGTTATTGAAAAGTTCATTAAAACAAAGTGAAATGGAGCACATATATGTAATTTGCACATACATTTGAGTGTACTTCTGTTTCAGTGACACTATTTAACGTTGAGTACTGACAGGCTTAGTTCATTACCTGCACTTTTTAATTTTGCTTTTTTTCTTCACTCATAAAATGCGTCCAACCTTCATTCCTGTAAATCTTTTCAGATGCTGGCATTTTAATTATAGCATCAAAACAATTGGAAGGCAGATTTAGAAAAGAAACCAAAATTCATTGAAGACAGTAGACATGGGTGTGTCAAATACCTTTGAGGAATAACTCCATAACAACAGAGACA
The DNA here is from genome assembly GCA_015106755.1 of Etia nguti. Lineage (NCBI taxonomy): Eukaryota > Metazoa > Chordata > Actinopteri > Cichliformes > Cichlidae > Etia > Etia nguti. The sequence goes on along the minus strand of VUQG01041807.1, from coordinate 5,019 downwards.
TACCTGGATGGGTGTGAAAAGATCAACTTCACAGTTGAAAGAAGAGCAAAAACAGATAAAAACTGCAATGTTTTATAAAACAAGAATTTCCTCAGCAAGTTAAAGAATGAGAAGAAAGAGAAAGACAAGCAACACAATGAGTTCAAATACCGTATACGGTCCAGCTGCAAACAAAGCTTTTATTAGTGATAAGAATAGGAAGATCTGAGAGTGACCAAGTCAGTTCTCACATTTAAACCTGTAAACATTAAATGGAATATGGTTAATTTGCCAACTTATAACTCATTTAATGTTAAAAACCTCATTTTTCAATCTGTCCAAACTATTAAGATAAGTCCACAGCAACATATAGTGTCTCCTTAAAAGGGCATACACACTTTATCTTTCCTTTCATAGCTGATTCATTATTTGGTGCACACTATTTTGTTAGTGTCTGATAAGAAAAAAACTTAAAGCTTTTGTCCTTTTTTCTGTATAAAATCATGACTGCTAAGGGTTGAAGGGTACTGAGCACAGATTTTACCTGGTGAAATCCTACCTCACTGGAAGAGCATTTCTAACAAAGATACTAAAGTTCAATGCTTTGTAGACTTGATGTTATGACTGCATCAAATGATTGTGCAACAAATAAGTTTTATTTATTTTCACAGTGGAGCCAAGTACCACTCTGAGCTTCGATGTGTCATTGTGACCGTTGGAAAAGGTGAGCAGTGCTTTAACATCCACTATTAACAACTACACAACTGATGGAGTTCATGAGTAACCTCTGTTTTGACTTTTTACAGCATTGCAAACTACATCACCCAATACACCAGTGTGTGAGTATGAAAGCCCGGAGTCATGTTTAACACTCAAAGTTAGCCTGACTTATCAGATTTAGAGAATAAATAGAGAATAGTAGAAGAATAAAAACTAGCACTTGCAGTAAAGATGAATCAAACCAAAAAGCCCTTCATTGCAATGGAATTGCCACATAATTGCTCTTTGAATAGAGCTCAGCTTTGGTAAACACTGGGTCAAATTCAAACCACACACTGACTGCAGACAACTGGGGAGTCCAAAATGAATTGTGCTGGATCATCTTAATTTCATCTTCATCTTTATCACAAAACCTCTACTAGAGGGTGGAATGGTATGTTAAAATCTAGAGCTGGCAAGGTTAGTTAACAGTGTTGGTCAAGTTACCTGAAAATACTAAATAGTTACTAATTACTGATTACTTCTCCAAGAAAGTAATCCCATTACTTTACTGATTACTTACTTTCAAAAGTTACTTTATTACTTAGTTACTTTTTAAAAACATGATACACAACCTGAAAACGTAATAAAGCAATAGACATTTCAGTCCAATTCTATTTTTTCTGCATATTGCACAATATAAAATCGAATCAAATTAAAAAAAAAGTCTGTTTTTAAAACTTGTTTTATTACTTTTAATTTTTTTAACTTTACGTACATTGCATCAAGCAAAAATTACATTATAAGCAACATTCTCGGACTGGAAGAAATTTGTTTAACATTTAAACCTATTCTCTGCATATTCCAGCATATAAAATAAAACAGTTTTTTGTGTTTACACTCACTTTTTTAAATAGATTTTAAGTAAAACACAGCAAAAAATAAATAAAATCAAACACTCAGCAGCACTAAGTCCTGTCGCTCTTAAATCTGTTTTCACCTGTTTAGCAGGAGTGGAGCAGTCCGTGATTTGCCCAGTGCCACAGTGGCCATGTCAGTGGGGGTATCTGGGGGTTTCTCTGTGAATTTCACATTCCCGTGGCAGCGTGCTTGGTGCTTGCTCAGATTTGAAGTGCAATTTTTCGCTGTAGAAAAAAGTTTTCTTCCCACGCAGAGTGTACAGTGGACACTAATGCTTTTGTCACTTTTCACAGAATCAAACTCAAAGTAATGTCAATACTTCCAAGCTTTAAACGCTGCATGGTCGTTCTTTCTCCCACGCTCCATATTAACCGTTGTTGATCTACACGTGTCTGCTGCTGCCACGGATGTCGCACACTCGTATGTCATTGTTATGAGACACTCTCGCAAAGAAAATCACGGTTTAGTAATGGAGTAACGCAGCGTGCTTACGAAAGTAAACAGTGAAAGTAACAGTAATTGAATTACTTTTTTCCAATAGTAATCCCTTACTTTACTCGTTACTTGGAAATAATGTAATCGGATTACAGTAACACATTACTGACCATCTCTGTTAGTTAACAACACTGACACACCTCTTAATTATTGATATGTAAGAGACCAATAAAATATTAGAATTTCACCTCAACTGAAAGACAAAGTTCTTGGATAGGCTAAAACATGCAGCACTCCATATCCTGTTAACATTAAGGCTGTAGACCAAAGTCTTTATTTGTACCAGGTTTACAGATGTTAAATTGAATTCTGAAGTTTTGCTTTTAAAAATGAAAGTCAATGGCCTCAAATGGACATTGTAGTTAACAACTGTACAGTTGCAGTCTACAGCTACAAAGTTGACTTGATTTTGACTACAGTCCCTTTTTATGTGAAAAACACTGTAAAATGATAAACAAAGTGACAGAGAAACAGTAAAAAACCAATATTGTAGAAAACTAATTGTGTTTTGGTAGCATGTTAGCTGGCTAATCACATGACCATTACCAATAAATATCTTCTTTCCTGTCCAAACACACATGACGACAAATTTTTAGATCAGATATTTAGCAAATACACACTGACTTGTAATGTTAAATATCTGGCGTTTCAAGACCATGATTGTCTTTAACAAGGATTTACAAAACTATGATTTCAAAATACAAAAATTATCCATGTTTAATGACATGATTAGATTACTCAAACAAATAAAGTTGGTTTAGGCAAAGCTTGTTGGTTTAGAGACTAACATGGTGTCTTTGTGTTTCTAGATGTTGCAGCTCTGAAAATGAGGTTTTCTTCCACGATGGACTTGTCTCAAATCAATACGAATGTCTTCTTAAATCAGGTTAGACATTTCTTATCCAGGGCTAAACTGACCCCCATCCCAACTGACCTCCTGCAGTGCTAATGTTTTGGCAATGTGGTGTATTCATGTATACAGCGAATAACAAATGTAATAGAACACCTGTCATTAAAACAAGAAAACAAAAGTATCTTCAAAATCTGCAAAAAACTTGCTTAAAATTCATATTGCTATTCATGAAGCAAATAAACAATTTGGATTCACACTGTCATTCACGAATTTCAGCCAGCGCAGTAGACTTCTCTGAGAAGTCAGAAAATAATCAAGCATAATTATGCTGGGTGGCAAGTCATGCATGAGTCATTTAAAAGTCTGCACTCATGACTCATGTTATGCAATAATTCAACAAACATACATTTCCCTCAGCATAAAAATATTAACACTGTTTCGTAGATGATTTCTCAGATTCACTTTCCAAAGAAAAACCACACCTGAGAGAGCAGCGGTTTTCTCACTGCTCCTTCTTCCTCCTCAGATTAAACAGAAACTGCAGTCATATGGACTGCCTGATGACATCAGTCTGCGCCTCATAAGCAGTGTGCCACAGATTGGTGTAACTGCAGCGTCCTCTAATTCTACAACATGAAGATCTACTGAAGCCTGAAGTCCTGCACCTGCATGCTCTATCTTCAATCTTTGTGTACCAATTGGAAATATCTGTGTGGAAAGATAATACAAAATATTACTTATTACACATATTTTTGCATTAAACATGTCATTAAACATTATTTGAAGTAGTGTAAAATTTTTAAAAGGAATCATTCAAGATTTGTAATGTGTGAAATATGGTTCTAGGATTATTCACTTTCTTATACTGTCAGTACATATACATGCTTGTATATACATGCTTGTTTGGCTCAGTGGTTAGAAAAAAACAAATAAACAAAAAAAAAAGCCCCAAAACAGTCATATTTCTGACATCAAATTCTTTTCTACAAAATAAGTCAAACATTTTTCTTGTTTTCTAAAACATAGGCTTAAAATTGGGACCAATGATGAGTCAGACCTCATGAAGGCAAACAGTTTTTGCAAAAATTGATATAATGTCTATGTTATATCAAAGCTCTAAAGTCAGATGTGCAGTGATGGTTTTTCTAACAATCGATTTCAGAGATTTTATTCAATTGTCCAGAAGCAACAAGCTCTCTCAGTTTGCATTATTTCGCTTTAAACATTAAATATTTAGCACAATGAGGCGACTGTTGTAGTGACTGGTCCCCTTTCATTTTGTCTGCCCTAAGGTTGCATGCACAACAAATGAGAATAAAGCTTGAATCGATTTGATAAATAAAACTGAATTTAAATATGTGACTGGTGAGGGTATATAATCACCACCTTGTTCAGTACACTCAGCAGTAAAGTGAAGATCTACAGACTGTATTTAAAAACATTTTTGGTGATATAGAAGTAATTTTGACATCTGTAAAGCTCCCTCGCTGTGCACAGAAGCCATGCCTACTAACAACAGAAGTGGAATATTAAAATGTTTTTAAAAAATGGCCCCCAATTTCTTTTAAAGGTACTTACTGTGGATTTGGAAAAAAAAACACTATGCAGTCCACAACATTCGTGTGTTGAGATTTCAGCTTGAGATGCCAGCTTGCAGTACCAGTTCGTACCACAAGATGGTGCAGTGAGTCTTGTAAGTCGTTAAGAGCAGATTTTGATTTCCAGTGGAAACCTCACCTACTGGTAAAACTGTCAAAAATCTAAGTTCTGTAGAGGAAATACATTGAAAAAGTGTCCAATATGTCAAACAGTTAGTTTGTACTGTTTTTATAAAACTTAAATGTTTTCTGATTAGTGATGGTAAATTCGATTCTTTTTACTGAATCGAGTTTGAATGAGTCACTCACCAAAACAAATCGGGTTTTTTGAGTCACTGAGTCAGTTGCCCAGAGAGCAGGGGCGATTCTAGGATCAGAGCTTTGGGGGTGCTGAGCACCCAGAGAGCTCCCCAGCCAGGCAAGATAAACTTTACTCATCACGATGAGACTTCTTCCCTGTCTCTGTCAGTCCCT
>VUQG01041802.1:0-13329 GCA_015106755.1 Etia nguti | reverse complement strand
CAGGAAAATCACCTACAGAGCGAGGAAGAGTTGTACAGTCTTATTGCCACCGGCACAAAGGATTTCCTGTGGCGGTCAGTTCTGCATTTCGGGGCGATGAGTCTTTTGCTGCGTGTGCTCCGATGGTCCATCATGGGGGCGTGCATGGGGTGACAGGGGTTGTCCATGATAGAAAGAAGCTTTTTTAGCATTCTCCTCTCAGACACCTCCTCCAGGTTCTCCAGTCTGACACCCAGGACAGAACCAGCCTTTTTAATCAGTTTGTTCAGCCTGTTGGCATCAGCTGTCTTCACCCCACTTCCCCAGCACACAGCTGCAAAGAACACAGCGCTCTCTACCACAGAGTAATAGAACATTGTCAGCATTTTCCTACAAACATTGAAGGACCTGAGTCGCCTCAGTAGGAAAAGCCGACTCTGCCCTTTTTTGAAGACAGCATTGGTGTTCTTGGTCCAGTCCAGTTTACAGTCCAAGTGTACCCCCAGGTACCGGTAGTCCTCCACGATCTCCACATCAGCCCCTCTGATGGTGACAGGGTTAGGAGGAGGAGCATGCTTCCTAAAGTCCATAATCAGTTCTTTTGTCTTTGTGATGTTAAGTTGTAGATGGTTTAGCTCACACCACTCAACAAAGCTGTCCACCACACTCCTGTACTCCTCCTCCTGTCCATCCCTGATACAGCCCACAAGGCAGAGTCATCAGAGAACTTCTGCAGATGGCATGACTGAGACTTGTACCTGAAGTCAGACGTGTAGAGGGTGAAGAGGAAGGGGGATAGGACAGTCCCCTGCGGTGCCCCTGTGCTGCTCAGGATGTTATCTGAGCGGCAGCTCTTTAGTCGGACATGCTGTGGTCGACTTGTTAAATAGTCCGTAATCCAACCTACCAGTGGGGCAACTTAAGGGAGTAAAGAGCATCTCAGCCAAATATTAAAAACAATTTAAAATGATGTCAGTGTGTCTGATAGAAGATTTAATCCCTCAATAGTTAATGTACTATTTTTTTAAAAGTCTTGAATTACAGTAAGTACTTAAAGCACATCTTGATTACTTCATTCAGAATCAACTGTGGCCAAATTACATTTTCCATATTCTAATGCTCGTGATGGTTTGGAGTGTGAAATCCCTGTGTGTGATATTGATACCGGCAAATAAACCATTTTCACGGGGTGGGATATAAAACTAAATTAGAGGGTGTACTTTTCAGTCGGATCGAACGGTATCCTTTGTTGAAGGTTGTCTGGGCTATGACAGACGAGTTCCCTGCATGTTATTCCACTAGCCTGTTATCTAAGTTGCACTATTTACCTCTTGTCTAATCTGCTGTGATGTGATCAGCCATCATATCTGTCAACATCACAGTCAGCTGTCGGCGGCTGAAGCCAAACAAAGATAGACGAGGGCCACTCCAGCACTGAGGGCAAAGGTCAGGGAGGCCTGTCTGTCAGTGCCCCCACCTCCAACCTGCATCATTTCTCCAACTAACCCTCCTGTATGTATCCATCCATCTATCAATCTTTTCATCTATCTGTGACAAATACTGACGGAGGACTGAGGCCTTTTTTGATCACTATGGACAGATGAATAGCAGTCACTCTAACAGAAAGAGAGGGAAAAAAGACAGGGACAAATATGACCGGCTAGAATGTTCAGAATTAGAAATGGGAGGCTCATACACTTTATTTAGTATCTTAACAGAGTTTACATATAGAAAAATGTTTGTGCATGTGAATAAATATCTAAAAAAAGAGAAGATTTCTTTTCAAAAATCCAAAAATAATTATATCTTCATGTACTCCCGTCCACAGACATGAGACAGAGACCTAATCTGCCAGTCCAGCCATCGTGCCTGGAGGTTGAGTCATGACATGTTGACAGGTTGTCATGTGTTATGGCTGAATGTCTCTGCTACCATTGATGCTGCATGTGCCCACATGCACACACCTCATCCTAGACCAGACGCCCCCCCCCCCTTACGCACCCACCCAAACACATAAATACCACACCACCGCTACTGCCTTCTAATAGCCTGCCAGCCTGGAGGTGTTGGTGCATCAAGTTAGACGCAATTGCGCGGTCACCTGCTAAAGAGTCAGGATTTGACTTCTTTAGAACTAAATGTCAACTTCATTCAGATCCAGTGCTTGCTGTGAAATGTCTTTAAAACAGATAAATAATATTTCAGCTACAGTTGATTTTGTATATGTGTTTAATTGGTACATTTTAAAGAAAACTGAAGACTAGATAGGTATTGCAGTTATTTTCTCACAGCTGGTTTTACAGAAACATCTGGCATCTTTTTCAGTGACATTAATGTCACTTGTATTGTCAGACCTGATGTATTGAGATGCATTGCATAGTTGAAGATGTTTTAGATAAAGAGATTTTTTGGTAGGAAAAAGATGTACTCCATGTAACATATATAAAAACAGAATGCAATGATTTGCAAACCTTATAAAGTCCTGTTGTCTTCACAAAAGAACACAGAAAAAATTTCAAACTGAATATAGAAACTGAAATATTTTACTATTTCATGAAAAATATTAGCTACTTTTGAATTTGATGGCAGCAACACATATCAAAAAATGTGGGACAAAATCGCTCAACAATTTCAGAATAATGTTCATCAGTGCAACATTATAAAGACTTTGAATATCATATTAGCTATGCTTTATAATATCAAATGATTCTGAGAAATTACTGTGCGCAAAGAACAAGGAAAAGGATCAATCAGTATTAGATGCTCATGATCTTTGAGCTGCTAGGCAACACTACATTAAAACAGTTATGATTCTGTGATGGAAATGGACTGATTCTTATATAGCGCTTTTCTACTCTCCTGGAGTACTCAAAGCACTGTATACAACATGCCTCATTCACACCCACTCATACAAGCACTTCTAAACTCAAGTGCAACTTATAAACATTCACACACATTCACACTCCGATGAACGCATCGGAGGGCAATTTGGGGTTAGTATCTTGCCCAAGGATATTTGGCATGCAGACTGGGGGAGCCAGGAATCGAACCACCAACCTTGCAATCAGTAGCTGATCTGCTCTACCACCTGAGCCACAGCCACCCTCACTGCACGGGCACAGGAACACCTCCAGAAATCACTGTGTGAACACAGTTTGGTGGAACAGCAGTATTCTCTCCAGAGGAATAATTTCCACTCAGAACTCAGTTTCTTAGATTTTGTAAAAACAAGATTGAAGGGAAAATGGCAAACGTGCTCCATGGTGGTCTGGATTTGGTGGTCACTGCACAGAAAAACAGATGTGAAAGTGCTGCCAACTTTCTGTCTGTCATGGAAGGCTTGTTTGCTTGTTGTCATCATCATAGCTGTGAGATCATCAGGTCAAGCGAACATGAAGAAGCTGCCAAGGAATGATATGTGGCTGAAAGAGAAAACACATGCGAACCCTTCAGGACCTAATTAGTGTGAAATTTCCTTCTTTTATTTTCTGTCACAGTAAAAAAGGTGAGGTGCTTTTCATCAGTGAATTTTAGCCGTGATAATTCCTCTCCTGTTTTGGTTTTAGACTTCCACATAGCAAAATTAAGCACCAGTCACATAACAAAGGACAACAATAAGCTTAACACTTGTGTCACACACAAATTCACCACTAGGACCAAAGCTTTCATAAGCTGGTATTTTTTATTTATTTCTTTATTTTAATTTCAGTAACAAATTTATTATGATGCTTTAATTATTTTTCTACTTGTTGTTCTTTCCAGCTCACCACAGTTGTAATTGTCTTTTTTAGACAATGCTCAGTATTATTAGCTCTTGGATGGTAAACATAATGATGAGGTCAAAGCAACAAAGACACCATGCAGTCATCTCCTCATCAGTGTCATGCTTTCCACTAGCAGAGCCCTACAGGTGACTGCAGCACACTGCTAGTGTCTGCTCAAATGTCCATAAAAACCAAAGGGGAGTTTGGATGAGACGAGAACTGCTGAGCAACTTGATAATCCTTTGATCTAACACGGCACTCATGAAGTAGTGTAGCAAGTACCCCCCACCTCCCTCTAACACACAGTTTCTTGCTGTCTGTTGAAAGACATGTCAAATGGAAGTTTGAGAAAGAGGGAGAGCGAGGAAGAGTGTCATGTCTCCTGCTTCTCAACATGCTGTCATGGCTCCAGTCCAGCGCCTCTTCTGTCACATGCACTCTGCTCACACTCTACCCAGACCCAACCATGTCACAAACGATAAACTCTCTCTCTCTCTCTCTCTCTCTCTCTCTCATACACACACACACACACACACGCATAAAGCTGTTTATATCTGATGTATTAATATATGAAAAATACAACATAATAGTCTTGTGCACAATCTTTCATTTTATTTCATTCTTTTAATTTTGTTCAATGCTCAACTAAAGTAACTAAACTAAAGATTGTTTTCTCATCAAGCAGTCTCATCTAATCGGCATCAGTCACTGGTGAGGTCTGGGCACTCTGCCAAGAAATGACGGGTAATTTTCTCCTGTCAACTTGGGTGCGATACATGGTGGACAATCCACAGCATCTATGAAAATAGGTTTTTTTCTATTTTATGAAAATCTAAAATGGTGAAAAAATCTATTTTTTTCTCCAGACTTTTACATAAGAAGTATACATGATGTGTGAAATAAGAATGTGTTTTTATCAGGATTTTCATCATTCTAGGTTTCGAGAGAAGATCAGTTTTTACCTCTGAAACAAACCTACTGACAAACAAGATGAATTTCTGTGAAAATTTAACATTTACTGAAGAATTAGCAGTTTTATCAGCAACTTGTTTAAAAACAAGTATTTAAAAGTACTTAACTACTTTCCTAATGGAAAATAGATATTTAGAGCTACTCTAGGACTAAATTAGAACCTAAATTAATCTTCCAAGGGATTAACTTTTGGTTATCAGTGTATCTTAGGAAGCATATATTTCAAACATTAACATTAAATATATACAGCCCAGCGGTGATGGGATCGATAATTAAATAAATAAATAAATAATGCATTAGTCTTCTTGAAAGTAATGCAGTACATTATTTCCTAATTACTCACTAGATAGTAATTCCTTACTTATCTACATACAGTGTTTACATATGACCTAAAAACTGACAACATACATTGTAAATACTAATATTGATGATTTTGCAGAGAAACAGAAAAACGTATTTTCCCCTCAGCAGAAGAAAAAAATTATGAGGCATTGTAAATCCCCCTCCCTTACATTTATTTACATAGATCAACCCTTCATGTGCTTTGTGTATTTACTTGTTTTACTGGAATATACTGAGCAAAGCTGTTCAGTGTAGCTGGACACTTCTTCAACTCAAGTGGTGATTGTTGGCATTGTTGAGATTCTTCTACTTGGTACACTGATTTGGTGAGTAAATGGTGCACTGTGCAAGTGTTTTGGTGCCTTCTGACTGTTTGGCATCAGATCTTTGCTTTTTTAGTTGCTCCTGTCTGAACATATCCAGATTTTGTGGCCATACTTCCTGCCTTATCTGCCTTGTTGGTAGTATGACACCATTTATGGCTATATTAATCCCAGCTCCAGCAGGATGACCATGACTTCTTGTTGAGACTGCGAGCTGACCCTTCCGCTATGTTCAGTCCAGGAGTGGCTTAACTATTGCAATACACTCAGGACAATCGTGCTGTGTGCAGGAGATATCAAGGAGCCTGTCCATGTTCATTTCTGGATTAAGGAGAGTCAGGTCTTCTGCACCTCAACACGTACCTGAGGTCCTGGTATGGGGCCAAGGGGACCACAGGCCTCAGCTGGAGGCTTTTTTGCAGGCATAATGATCACCAACAAAGGAGAAAAGCCACATGGCTAAGGCCTGGAGATCCTCTAAGCATCCCCCCACCTCCGGAATATTTACAAACATAGGCCATCCAGCCCCCTCCCCTGTCTGTTCTCAGCACAGGGTGCCATGGTTTACTTTAGAGACAGACCCATGAGTCCACCATGGTTACTGCACACAGTTTTCATGCACTTACAACTGCAACCTCCTTTAGCATGCTCAGATACTAGGGGAAGAACTCCAGAGAACGTCAGAAATCGCCTGGCTGGGTTTTTCTCCTACTTTTCTCCACCGGTGGAGGGAATTTAACTTAAAGCAAGGTCCTGCAGTGGCCGTGGGCGTATTCGACCTAGGACAGTTGGAGGGGTTTTGAGGAGTGATGCAGCGGAGGGTGATCTCGATCTCCTGGTTGAGCCTTTCAGTTTGTCCATTTGTCTGTTGGTGAAAACTAGAAATTAAACACACCCCGGCCCCTAGAGCATTGCAAAAGGCCTTCCAAGTTTGGGAGATGAACTGGGATTTTGTGTAACTTGAAAACATGATCAACAGGTACTTTGGCCATGTCTGAGGCCATGGGTAATTTCTCAAGGGCTAGAAAGTGAGCTGCTGGAGAGAATCTATCAATGATAGATAAGATGACTGTCTTACCGGCCCGTTGACCCACTATAGGTCATGTGTCTCATTACATGAGCCAAGATGTAAAAAAAGGTGTGGGTCATTATCAACAGAGGCTAAAGCAGACCTGACACCAGTTGAGTACTGCTTTTATTAGTGCCATGTGCAGATGGCACATGGCACTACATAGTCCTTGACATATCTCCAGGATGTCCAAGCAGAAGTAACGTTTGAGGAGAGAAATGGGTGGCCAGTGTGAGCCCAGTGGATCACAACAGAATGGGCAGTGATGGAAACATAGCGGTGATTAGGGGGACCTGAGCCAGGATCAGGTTCATCCTGCACAGCTTGATGGCTCATTTTCTGTTGGATCCCATTTCAGTGATCCAACAGTACATGAAGTATGAAGTAGGGAGAATTCATTCAGGGTCCAGCAGGCTGGTGTCATCCGAGTACTGGTTAGAGAGTGCGTCCATTCTGACATTCCTTGACTCTGGGTGAGAGAATATAAAAATTGAAATGTTGGGAAAAATGGAGACCAATGAGCCTGATGAGCATTTAACCTTTTAGCACTTTTAACGTAATTGAGGTTATTGTGATTTGTCCAGATACCAAAAGTCTGCTCGGCCCCCTCCAGCCAGTGGCATCACACCTCCAGTGCCAACTTCACTGTGAGCAGCTCGTTATCCTCGACATCATAATTGCATTCCACGGGGATCGGGGTTGCAGTTTACTTTGGGGGCCCAACCACTGCGAGAGAACTGCACCCACCCCGGAGTCAGACACATTTACCTCAGTGAGGAACTGGAGTTTGGTATCTGGTTGCATGAGGACTGGTGCTGAGGTGAACAGTTCCTTTAATTAAGTGAAGGCTGCTGCAGCTTCTGAGTAACAAACAAAGGGCACTTTAGGTGAAGTAAGATGTGTGAGAGGTGTGGCTACCTGACTGTAGATGCCAATGAAGCATCAATAAAATAAAAAGCAGAGGAAATGCTGTAGCAGCTTTTGAGGTGGAAGGAAGAAAGGAAGTCTCTCAACACATTATTTATTAGAGCTTGAAACACAGCGCATGCATTCGTTAATCCAAAGAGTATGACCCAGGTATTTGAAGTGCCCAAAGTGTGTCAAAGGCTTGTCACCCTCCAGATGCGCATTAAGTGGTAGACGTTACGGAGATCGATTTTGGTGAAATCAGTGACCCCCGGGAGGTGCTCAAAAGCAGATTGATTAGGGGCAGTGGATATTTGTTCTTGAAGGTTATTTGAGTCCACAATAGTTTATGCATTTGTCTTTCTTAGTAACAAAGAAATAAACAGCAGCTACGAGGGAGGAAGATGGACAGATGATTCCAGCGGCCAAGGATTCCAGGATGTATTTTTCCATCGCTTCCCTCTAAAGCCACGACAGGTTGTAAAGGCGACTGAAGGGAAGATTGATGGTGCAGTCATAGGTCCTGTGCAAGGAGAGAGATAGGGCTTTGTCTTTAGTGAACACTTCCTGTAAATTATGGTATTCTCCGGCACAGCTGAAAGATCGGGAGGAGTTGTGTGAGCTGAATCAAACTTCAGAAACTAGTCCGACTTACTGCCGGCAATATGAACCAAGCTCGCGCTATGCTTGTGCAGGGACTGAATGACCAACAGCCAGACACTCCATACTCCCAAAGCATTCCCCACAGGATACTTTAAGGGTTGAGGTTGAATGCCTTGCCCACAAAATGAAGTAAAAAGTTAAGCCAAAAAGTACACTGGTTGGGCAAACTTCCACACACCCTTGAATATCCCCAACAGGATGGTCTAGTGTCCCGCAACCAGGAGGAAAACTGTATTGTTCCACCTAAATCCAAAGTTCAACTAACAGACAGACTCTCTTCTTCAGTACCCTAGCATAGATTTTCCCAGAGAGGCTGAGGAGTGTGATCCCCTAATAGTTGGAGCACACCTTCCAGTCGCCCTTTTTAAACAAGGGAACCATTACCCCAGTCTGCCAATCCAGAGGCACTGCCCGAGACCGGGGATGCTGTGTGAGTAGAGCACCGCCTCCCCTTCCTGACTCCTCTGATGGTTTGCTAGAATTGGTCTGAGGTTAACCGAAAACCTTAATCCATGGTCTCACCAAACTCTTCCCACACAGTTTTTTGCATCAACCACTGCCTGAGCTGCACTCTGCTTGGCCTACCTGTCAGCTGGAACTGGAGTGCCACAGACCAAGTCCGATCTTCACCATCTGGTTCTGGGATTATTCCCACACCAGGAATAAGCTACCCTGCAGCCACAACTCCCTGGAGCAGCCTCAGGAATGGAGATGCAGATGCATGGTTCACTCAGCATCAGTGTCTGCAGAGCACCCTCAGAATGCAATCGAAGCTCTGCCAGTGGTGGGAATTGAAGATCTGGTGGAATGGTGCCTCTGCCAGAAGTTCCCAGAGCACTGCTCATCATACATTTGGATACACTAGGTATGCCCAGCATCTTCCCCTACCACCAGATCCAACAGTTGCCAGTTCAGCATCTCTCTTTAAGTGCATGTCCAAGACATATAGCTGCAGATCTGATGATATGATTACAAAATCAGTCATCAACCTGTGTGTCCTGGTGTATACCAGTATGCAGCAAAGGAGGCTTATCACGCCTTGAAAGCTGGTGCTACTAATTCCTAGAGGTGTTCCAACTTTTCTGGATTACTTACAACCCCCTCTGTCTACATAAAAGTAGTGTTGGAACACACTGTGGTACCATACTGTCGTGAGCATCAGTTGAACAGTATTGCACTGCAGAAAGTAGTGTGTTGAAACAAAAATGTCAAGAAAAAGGTGATTAACAATAGAAGAGAGACAGATAATCACAACACTTAACAATTTAGCTCTTTCCTATAGAGAAATTGCAAAAACAATGTCAAGGTGTCATTGAGTACAATTTCTTTCACCATAAAAAGGCACTCAGAAACTGGGGAAAAACTGACAGGAAGAGATCTGGTAGACCCAAAGCCACAACTGAATCAGAGGACAAGTTTCTGAGAGTTAACAGCTTGCGTGATAGGCAGCTCAAAGGACAACAGCTTCAACCATAGTGGTTGTAGTAAGCAAGTTTCAGTTTCAACTTGAAGAGAAGACTTCAAGCTGCAGGTTTGACAGGACAAGTTGCAGCAAGAAAGCCATTGGTAAGACGTCAGAATAAGACCAAGAGGCTTGCCTGGGCCATGAAACACCACCACTGGACTACTGAAAACTGGAAGAAAGTATTATGGCCTGATGAATCAAGATTTGAACTATTCAGTTTGTCACGAAGAATCTTTGTACTCTGTTGAGTAGGTGAAAGGATGGTTCCACAGTATGTGGCATCAACTGTCAAACATAGAGGAGGAAGTGTGAGAGAGGGGAGTGTTCGCCCAGGGCACCAAACAGGCTAGGACCGCCCCTGCTGATAGCCTGTAACTCATTCTCAAGGGGGCAGACTGAAACTTTTTTCAGATGAGGTGATAAGGAAATTTAAATGTACTGATTAATTCAAGTTTCAACACCAAAGTTTTAATAAATAACAGAATAAATGCATTTTACATTTCAATTAATAAAAGTAAGTAATATTGCCGTTTCCTTTATTAAAAAAGTTAACAGTTTTTTAACAGTATAAATTATACGTTAGATCGAAATCTGAGGTATAAGCATATGCTAACATCATCCATGGAAAATATGGGTATTCTGACATTCGTGGTGAAAGGTTCAACAGAAACTTTGAGTGCATTTTTTTCAAATGCTTCTGTGTTTCAGGCCCGACGGTATTGGCACAGTCAGTGTTGAGGAGAAAGAGCGCTTTGAGGAAATCAAGGAGAGGCTACGGGTGCTTCTTGAAAACCAGATTACACATTTCCGGTAGGACCCATTGCACCAACTACACGATGACACATTGCCCAATTGGACTGTTGAAGGTTGGAAAAACAAAAAACAAACCTCTTCTCTAAACAGGTACTGTTTTCCATTTGGAAGGCCTGAAGGGGCATTGAAGGCGACTCTGTCCCTGCTTGAAAGGGTAAGATATTTGTAGCATGGGATAAAACATAAGATTGATCCTACCTGTTTTTGGTGGCTCTTTTGGAATGACTATATGTCCAGTCATACAGTACTACACTGCTAATTTTTTTTTTTATCATTGTTGATTTTGCTACTACTTGTCAGGTTTCTTTTAATTTACTGGAGGGAAAGAGTTAGTTGACTTTTATAACAAACAATGCAGAGCAAACTGAAATCTGTTTAATTCTGCTCTCTAACTTTAAACATTAGCTCAAACTGTCATCTTTTCTTGAAACTAATGATAATATTTCCATGCCAAAACCAAATGAAACAACAATAATTAAAAGTAATAAAACTCTTAACAAGAGGACAACTAAAGGTAAAGAAATAATGGGGCATATGGAGGCTATAAAATAATTTTGTCATTTAAGCCTGAGGACACATTTTTACGATATTTATTTACATCTTTTATTAAAAAGTACTGCAAAAATAAATAAATAACAATAATTTTGCTGTTTCTTTTGTATAAGGTTTTAATGAAAGATATTGTCACCCCAGTCCCACAAGAGGAAGTCAAAGCTGTGATCCGTAAGTGTTTGGAGCAGGCAGCTCAGGTCAATTACCAGCGTCTGTCAGAGTATGCAAAACTGGAAGGTACGTTATTACTCTCCTCCTCTGTGCGAACGCAATCTTGATATAGTACTAGTGGTAGCTATAATAGTAGTAGTAGTAGTAGTTGCTGTAACGTTTATTGTCTTTTGGAAATTCCATTTCCATCTTATGGGAACTATCAGATAAATATATCCAAATGAAAAACACATCACAGTTATAGACATTGCATACCTTAACAAACACAAATGCCAATTAATATGGTATGCAGAACCAGATGGGAAAGATTTGAAGTGCTGAGGGGATTTTCTAATCTTAGTGGGGCAGATTATTTAAAATTATGTTGACAGTATATGAGAATGATTAGTAAGCTTGTAAAACACAGAGAATTGAAATGCAGAAGTAATAAATATTTTCACCAAATTTGACCAATCAAACATTAATAAACACAAATAGTGATAAACCAATGTCAGGGGTCTATTTCTCTATAGATTTTGCAGGCATTATTTGAAATGCTAGAACAACATTTCAAATAATGTCTAATACACTATATGTGAAATGCAAAAGTATTCAGATGGATAAAATCAAGCAAAACTATATGCTAGTAGTTTAAATGACAGCAGCCATTTAGTTTTTTTTCATCATTTTTTACTAGGATAATTACAGTAAAAATGCATTCAATTCAGTCTTGGTGAATTCTTCCACCATGCTTCAGCTTCTCGTTCAGCTGAGTCCTACACTGCCTTGGTTTACCTTTGACTTGCCTGGTAACTGAAAAGATTCTCCTTGTTTCCTGTTCTCGGTTTTCCTTGTTTTCTGATGATTTCCACACTAACTCTTCTGTTTTCCTTATCTATTGGCCTTTTCTGTTTTTATTTAACCTCTGTTTTAAAGCAGGTGGGCCAGTAAGACATGATGAGACTGTCCCTTGTGCCAGGATTTTATTTTATTTTTGTCTCTTCCATGGTCTGGGTTTTCTTTACTAGGCACACACATTCTGTAGGCCCCTAAAACAATTAACTGTGTCAGAACACTAACCTCTTTTAATGTGTGATAATTCTTCAGATTCGACATGTGAATGTGTAAATTTGATATCTTTTTCGTTTACTATATGTGTGACCCTAAACCTTTGACATTAGGATTATAGGCGTAGTCCAAACCAAAGTTAGCAAAGCTAAGCCTCTGTGTCCCAAAAAGTTGATTCTGTTCATCTGGACGTAATGTTTTCAGTGGGAGAAACATTTTGTCACCCATCCAAGTGACTTTTTCAGTCATCTTATCTTATTC
Organism: Etia nguti; assembly: GCA_015106755.1. Lineage (NCBI taxonomy): Eukaryota > Metazoa > Chordata > Actinopteri > Cichliformes > Cichlidae > Etia > Etia nguti. The sequence continues at coordinate 1,002 of VUQG01041802.1, read as the reverse complement.
TTCATTTTGTCACGAAGGCCTGAATTTTTGATGTATTACATAGTTATTGAAGCTTTTTGTTGTTTTTTTTAATGCCAAAGCCTATTGTAATTCTACATTTGAAAAGAATGCACAAAAACATACAGTAAGTATACAGCAGCTCAACAAGTCAATGTATTTATTAATGTTCAATATAACAGAGTTGAGCTATTTTTTTTGTCTTCTGCATTAGACTATACATATACAGCACCAATATTTTCTCTGTTTTGGGAACAGATGTCATTATTCTCAGGAACTTTTTCATACATGACAATCAACTCTAACAGACTCAAACAGACATTTTTGATTACATTCATGTAATACACGTAAGAAGTAATTAACTGCTTTGAATTTAAGGGTGTTTTCACACATGCGGTGTGTAATTCATTCGAATGAACTCTGGTTTCTTTTTGCCCATTGGTGTGATTCGTTTGGGCAGATATGAACACAGTAATTGCACTTGGGTGTAGACCAAAACAACCGCACTCTGGAGGAGGTGGGCTTGGCATGGTTCCGTATGAACACCAGAGTAATTGGTTTACAAGGTACAACAACCAGTTGTACATTGTAAGTTTGAACTAAAAAAAGCTTCCTGTACATATGCTTTGTATTCCAGGATGTGGCAAGGTTTCATGATCCTTATGTTGTCAACTTTATGTGTCGTATTCGGCCCCCTTGAACTTTTCCATATTTTGTCACATTACAGCCACAAACATGAATCAGTTTTATTGGAATTCCACGTGAAAGACCAATACAAAGTGGTGTACACTTGAGAAGTGGAATGAAAATCATACATGTTTCCAAACATTTTTTACAAATAAATAACTGAAAAGTGGGGTGTGCGTAATTATTCAGTCCCCTTTGGTCTGAGTGCAGTCAGTTGCCCATAGACATTGCCTGATGAGTGCTAATGACTAAATAGAGTGCACCTGTGTGTAATCTAATGTCAGTACAAATACAGCTGCTCTGTGACGGCCTCAGAGG
>VUQG01041801.1:0-13040 GCA_015106755.1 Etia nguti | reverse complement strand
TCAGCGTTGCTCCTTAACCAGGTGTAACAATTAAGTTTAACATCCAGGCATCCATGAAAACAGAATTTATGAAATTTAACGGAGTTAGAAGTTAGCAGGCAGTTAGCTCGCTAGTTTCCATCTAAATATACCAATTTCTTACTGAGGGATTTCTGAAACAAACGTACAGCTCTGCTATCACTTCCGACATAAATGAAGACAGGAAAGTAAACAGCAGTGACGTTTGTAGGGTTACTGAAGTTGGATTAGCTGGTATATAATGGTGTGCTACGTGATTGCTAGCGACACAGCTATGTTAGCATAATATAAACAGTGAAGCTGGAAGATGAACGCTAACTTTTTTCCACTCGATAAAAGTTAACGTGAAGGTTCCCGATGGTTAGGGACAAATGTAATCGCATGGCAGGATGCTGTAAATGGACCAAACTTCAGTCAGAAGAACAACTGAGATAATCCATCCACAATATGAGGTTAGTCATTAATATACTGCTGCATTGCCTGGGCTGTAGTTACATCATAAGGTTTTAAAAACTGATGTTTAAAATGAATAGCGGTGATAAAAACCGAGAGAGGCCGACAGTGATCGCTGACTGTTTTTAGGGGCTTGTTGAGATTAAATAGAACAAGATACAAAGCATTAAAACATGTTAAAAACACAACAGCCTTATTAAACGCAGAGTAGTTTGGGCCCGGAAGCAGGATTCATCACGTCATCACTTAAAGACCGGAGTGTCAGGTCCACTTTAAAAAAACAACAACATAAAGGTTGTGAAGTATTTTATGTTAATGAATTATCCTCTTCTCTTAGTACCTCGTTATTGTAACGGAGCACTCTGTTTTCAGACTACAGGCTTACTTGTGATTCCTACCTATCTAGTTTTAGCCTCAAAACTTTCCTTTTTGATAAAGTTAAACTAAAATTAGACTCAGACCACTGAAGGACTTCATATGATGCAATGTCACTTCTTCTCCACTGGCTTGTTTTCGCTCCCCAGGTGTTTATTTAACCCTAAAGCATGTCATTAATTTTTTGTCTTCTCAACTAACTTGTTGTGACAGGTTCTCTGCCCCTTCCTTAAACTGGTTTTGAGGAGACTATTTATACAGTGCTAGTTCACAACAATAAACTTTGGTTTAACTTAACTAAATTGAAGGAATGAACGAGTTAAGTGTCTAAACGTAACAGACAACATAGCAAAGACCCATTTTTAAATTTTAGCTCTTTGCACTTTGGTTCTAGATGTTAGTTGGCCTTTCAGCTTGATTTACTTCCTATTGAATGTTGTCAGCGTATGGACTAAATTTATATCTGGCAGAGATTCAGCCACCACTGTGATAGACCATGCTGTCTGTCTGCTTTGTTTTTCTTAAATGTAGGTAGATTTATCTATATTCATCGCACATATGTTAATAGGATATCCATGTTTGCTGTTATTCCTTGCAGTATCCCAAAATACTGGAATCAGATAAAACTGATTTGGTTAAACCACTTTGTGTGATTTTAAAAGTATACTTTATGCTTACAAAAAACTTGAGTTTTAGAAATTAGAACTTAAACTAGTCCACATTAACTTTTCTCTATGAGAATATAAAGGGCATGGCTTATCTGGTGCCTTATATATTTTTCTTCAGAGACCTCAGTGGCAGGAAAGAATTATTCCAGTCAACCTGAATATTTTATGCTATATTTAAAAGTAAAAAATCCTGGTTGGGTTTAAAAGTAGAACACATAAGTGGCTTTAGTTTTAGTTGATGGACAGCTGTGAGAGCAAGCTCTCTGTTTACAACGGAGAAATTTTCAGTTGAAGATGCCACATTTCCCAACTAGAATGAAGCAGGAGTGCTTGTGATTCTCGACAATCATTAGATTGTGCTCCATGACCTGTTCTAAGAAGGTTTCACTATAATGTCCTGATTCATTTGATGAAGAATACTCAACTGTTCCTCCTCCTGCTCCTCATTATCATCCTTTCTGAGCTGTCAGCAGTATCTTCCTGATGTAACTCCATGTTTCATCCTGGATTGTGGTTCTGAAGCTAACTAATCCTTGTCCTCTCTCATGGAGTCTCAGATTGTTGAACTTGCTTTGTGAGGAGTTTTCGTGTCTTGACATCAGTGGAATCTAGCTCCTCCAGTTATTATTTCAGCTGCATACCCGATGACCAAGAGGTGTGTGTGTATGGATGGCTTGGATGTTATTTCTACTGTTCACATGACATATGGCTGCGGCTGACCTTCATAAATTTTAATTATGGTTTCCGTTAGCTTGTAGGATATCCAGATACTTGTAGCTATCCCGTGTACCTGCTTGTGTGCCTACTGGTAGCGCCACCTCTTCAGTCCGGATCACTTTCCCTCTCGTTGTGCAGCGCCATTGCAGGGGGGGTGCGGTATGAATAATTAAAAAAAAGAATGCTTGGACACTGCTAGCATAATGGACAGATTTTTGATGGGGCTCCCACACAAACGCAAAGTAGAGGATGAAGCATCGCCAAATATGCTTCCAAACAACAGCAGTACCAAGGTAGGTATCCCCGACAGAATTTGAAAAAAATGTATTGATAGCAGTGTTGAATATTCTTATACAGTAAAAAAACAAACAAAAAAAACAACTATATGTAAAATGATTACACCGTAAAGATGGTTTGTTTAGTGGTTTATTTTATTGCAACCTGTAATTTATTGCAGTTTACTTTTATTTGTCTAATTGTTTACAAAAGGTTTGAGGTGTGGAATAAGCGGCAATGGAGTTTGAAAACAAAATATGGGTGTGTGTGGTTGGAGGATGTGTTTGTGCCGGGGCGGGGGGCGAAGATTTTCTTGTAAAACAAGGGGGCCTAGCAAAAATAGTTTGGGAACCACTGCTTTAATCTATCTATAGATGTTGATTCATTTTGACGGTCAGAAAGACTAGACAGATTTCAGCCTGAAAGTGGGTGGATTGAACATTTTTGTCTGAAAAAAATAAATCAATTATATAAATATATATATAGATGGACTTGCCATTCTACAAAAACCTCAGGTAGAGTACTAAGTAACATGAAAAACTAATTTAACTGGGTGTGTGCTAGTAAATTATTATGATATGCAAATTAGCAAGGCAACCACTAACTGGAAATAAGCTATCAACAATGTGCTTTTAGTTACAGCTATGAAAAGCTGTTCCAGCTGTTAAAAAAAGACCTCAGTGCTACATGAAAGTGCCACGGAAGTGCTGTTGCCATGACGATTACAATTTCTGTCTTCAGGACCACATTAAATAATGCCAGTCAGCAGGCTAGCAGAAATGTTTGCTTCAAAACTACCTTTCCAATAAGTTGGTCATTCTTTTGAGAAGAAGATAGAAACTTGAAAGAAAAGGAGTAAGACCCTTACTAAATAATTGTTTCTTCTACCTCTGTATTTATTTGAAGAAACGTGGCATGCTGAAGTGATTTTAAATTGACCATCTGGATGTTGCCCTGTGATTTCATGTAGCTGGCTAGAGTACAGTTTCTGTGTCAAGGGCTGGTTAAAATCACATTGTTTCTTCCCACAAATAACCTTCTCTTCTGACAGCTGTTGGTATAGAAAAAAGTGTCTACCATCTTTCTTTCTTCTGCAGAGGTATATGTATTTTGTTTTTCTCACAAAAAAAATAATAATTTAGGTGTTTTCCAAATCAAAATTCAGGCTGATGGTTTTGAAATAGGTTACAAGAAATAGGAACAAGAAGCAGACAATCCTATCAAATTGGGTTCTTATGTCAGAAGTAACAAAGCAGCCACACAAAAACTGCATAGACTACCTGAAATTAATATGCTTTATTAAAAAAAACATAGCTGTCTTTGTCATGTAACTGAAGAAGAGAGAAAAAAAACTTCCACACTCTTTTCAGACCTGACTGGAGGACATCAGGCCTTAAGACCACTCTTATGAACTCAGTTTTTCGGTGAGAGACATTTCACACCACTGGCCTGCTGAAGGTCATTTTGCAGGACTTTGGCATTATTGCCATACTGTTACTCCTTGCACAAAGCAGCCCATACCAGTCCTGCTGATGAGTGTCGCACCTTCTACACCCCTGTCAGAAAAGATGAGAAGGGAAAAGAAATTACAGTGGCCTCCACCATTAAAATCATTCCTGTTTTGGGGGTTGTTTCATTGTTGCCCCTCTAGTGCAACTGATGTTAATTTTATTAACACCAAAGCAGTTGAAAGTGATTAATAACCCCCTCTGCTACTGAACTGGCCAGATCAATATCCCAGAAGTTTATCTGACTTCATGCATTTCTCTGATTAAATAGTGTTTCTTTAATTTTTTGAGTAGAGTATATGTTCTATCAGGGGCCATTCTTTTGCCTGCGATACATACTAAAACGTGAGTGATACCATGGTGCAGTTATTAGCTCACAGCTAGACTTTCATGGGTTCAAATCCACTAGCCAGTGGGGACTTTTCTATGTGCAGTTTTGATGTTCTCACTGCACCTGTGTGGGTTCTGTTTGGGTACTCTAGCTTCCTTCCAGGGTCCAAAGACTGTGAAAATTTCTCAGTGGGGGGCATTTAATGTTTGTTTGGTCCTGTTTGGTTTCATGTAATGCTTCAGTAAATCTGAACCTTCTTATTCATCCATATTTGTTTTCTTATGTTCTGTGGTATTTGTGTATATACTGGCTTTCTACTAAAGAATAACCCAAACCTTGTTTTCTACAGTAAGAGAATATGGTGGTTCTACACTCTCTTTCATCACAGAAACATATCAAAAAGAGATGAAAAATCAAAGTTAGTTATTGCATGAATAAGATGGTGCATGCTTTTTTTGTATTTATTATTTCAGTGATTCAGAGAGACTTGTGTCAGAGAGAGAGAGGGAAAATAAGAACGACTGGAGGTGTTATAGCCAGCAAGAAAGCGGAGAGGGAAAAAAAAGAAAAGGAGCAGCATTAGCAAAAACAAAGTGGTGAACCAAATAAATATTATTTTCTGATTCCAACACTGCCAAAACCTTACTCCCACCTCCACACAAGAAGTTGTCAGTTGTGAGTGAAGAGAAGGCTGTCTGCTGCAGCAGCTCTGTGTGTGTGTGTGTGTGTGTGTGTGAAGCCCATCACACAGATCTGCAGTTCAGACACAAGAAAAGAGAGAACAGAAAAAAGATGGAGACCTGGTTGCTTCGTTTTTTAAAGTACTTTGTGTACAAACAGCTGTCTCTATGTCAGTGGATTCATTTGAATCGTATCAGGTCTTAACTGTGGTGGAAAATATTTGTCTGAAGTAACCTCAGCTTCCTGAAAAGTGTTCCTGAGACAAGAACTTCCCAGTAGTTTGAATTGCAAAATGGCCCCACAGTGAAAGTACAATCTCTCTCTCTTAAAAAAAATAAATAAATCCCAAGCTGTATGCATAAGTTGTCTTTATTCAGCTTAGATTTAGTCCCCCACCCACCATGTAGGGGCCCAAAGCTTGAGGACCATTTAGAGGAAAGGGTCACTGCAAAGCAATATTATTCACATTTGTCTTCCTGATTGAAGTTTTTTTTTATTATGATGGATGTTAGTCATATTCCATCACTTTCAGAGTCACCAAAAGTCAACCCAGCTGAACACCTATGGCAGATTTTGGAATGACTTCATCACCATCATTATCAAAACCCCAGCGGTGAATAGAGTGGGACTAAACTTAGATTCTTAAACTACCAAAACACACCATCTCTGAGCAGTGAGCCGCTAATAACTTTGGCTCCTAACTTTGGGTATTAACAGTATTATTCAGAAGTATTCCTTCTTCTTCTTAAAACTATAATAGTCTAAGGTGCTAAAGTCAGGTTCTGTTCACCCCACTTAAATATATTCTTTTAAATGCTGAACTGGAACCGATAAATATTTTTACTGAGGAGCAGACCAATATATCTTGGCATGATGTACAGTTTGTCTTTAATTTTTTTTTTAGGAAACCTGAAAAGTAGAGGACAAAACAAGAAGTGGCAGGCCTAAAAAACAATCCATAGCAGTTGAACAGTATCTGAAAGTCACGCAGTAAAGAAACAGGAAAAAATCCAGAAAAGACCTGACAGGGGACCTAAGAGATAAATCTGACCATCAGTTGAAAAGTACCATCCAATTTTGATCCACCATGCAATGCAATATAACTTGCAGCAGATTAATTTTTAAGCATGACAATGATCCCAAACATACTTCTAGTGCAGTAAATGCATGAAAAACACACAATGAACACTTAGTGACTGACTGTCCTTCCCAGGGCCTGGACCCTTAGCATTGTGAAAGCAGTGACAGAAAACAGAAAAAAACACAGCCAATATCTGAACAAGAGCTTTGGAATATCCTTACATCTTAAGAACTATTCCTAAAGATTACTTAAATAAATTACAAGAAAGCCTGCCTAAAATAATTCGGTCTATGTTAAAGAATAAGGGTAGTCATACCAAATATTTATATGTTATCTATCAGTTAACATTTTCCTTTGGTTTTATGGTCCAAATCCATACAAAATAGAATATAACAACATATAATTCATAGTCACAAAGGAGGTTAAAAATAGAGTAAGGCTAAAGGGCAGGCCTATCCTGTGATTGACAAGTCACTACAATATAAGGGCACACAGTCTTTGGTTTCTGAGTCTGATCCACCACGTGTTTAACATGTCTATTTTTGCAGTCTATGAAGGCAATGACTAACCAACATGGCAACAACAACATTCTGCAGTGACAGCCCATCCCGCTTGGTCTGAGCTTAACTGGGGCCATGCATACACGACTATTTGCATGTCAGTTCATACAGATATCATTCAAATCACTTTACAGCAAAAGACAAAAAAAAAAAACCTTTAAAGCAGAAGCCAACCACACAAAAAACAACAGTTGTCCAGCTAAAAGTGAACGGCTCAGAAAAATCCCTTGAATTTCACAAGTTGTGTTCCTGTGATGCTGCTAGAACTCCGTTTTCTGTCCTACTTACCCAATTCAGCATCACAGGGTTGCTGGGGACAGGAGCCTTTTCCAGCAGTCACTAGGTGAGAGACAGGGTAACCCTGGACAGGTCTCAGTCCATCACAGGACTTACATATCTTTGGACTGTGGAAGGAAGTCAGATTACCTATACACAGGCACAGGACGAAGCTAGGGCAGCCATGGCTCAGGTAGTACACTGGGTCATCCACACATCAGAAGATTGGTGGACTGATCCCTGATGTCTCCAGTCTGTATGCTGGAGGATCCTTAGGCAAGATACTGAGTCCTGAGTTCCCCCATTGCGTTCATCAGAGTATCTGTGTGAAAGAAAGTAGACGTATATAAAAGCACTGTATGAACGTGTGTGTCGATAGGTGAATGAGAGTGCCGAGAGAGTGCTTTGAGTGCTCAGCTAAGTACAAAGGCACTATAAAAGTAGCAGCTAATTTAACATGCAAACTCCACACAGAAAGAAAGCAGTTGGATCCTGATTTTCTTTTTGCTGAGAGGCAGCAGGGCTAACCGCTGTGCCATCCACTGTCTAACTTACGAATATGAAAGGAAAATGCTGTTTAAATCCTCAGCATGCTGAGTTAATCAATAAATGTTGGTGTGGAGAAAGTCAAAGAGAGAATACAACATGAATGAATAAAAATAAAGGATTGGCATTAATTGCTCTACTGCCAACAGTACACCCCAGCCCTCCTCTTTAAAGGCCATACTTAACAGGGCTGACAAGTAGCTGCTATGAATAAAACTTTTCAGTTTATAAAAGAATAATCCACTCGATGCTTTCCCTGCTGATTAAAGCAGATCTGACACATTTCAAACACAGTAAATTACATCATACGCTTTTTGATTCACACTTGCATTGAACATACTCACACATGCACTCAAGAACAACATATGCATAACCGTATGTACAGGATACCTAAAAATGTTCACTCATGCACGTGCACTCACACAAATACACACTTGGCATCCCTTTCTGTTAGACTTCCAGTACAAGCCGGTCCTGCTTGTCTCTTGGCTTGGTTAGCTGGGCCATAAATTATTTGTTGTGCTGCAACAACCGCTGGTAATATGATGAGAGCACAGATGACTGAGCAAAGCACTCACATACACATACACTTACATAGATGTAGTACCACGCACATGCAGAAGCAGAGGCAGCCTTGAACCAAGTACACAAAATATGCTTGTAGAAAGGCGTTTTTGTGTGTATGTGAGTGTATGTGAACTGTAACAGAGAGCATACATGGGGACAGAGATGATAGCTGACAGCAATAGACTAAGTAAGCTTTTAGCTGTGATGTGGATAGAACTAAGAGATTCTAATACATGTGGCATGATCGCAGTATAGAAAGTCTGGACATCCCTTCTCCAAGTCCACAGTAAAAGGCACACATGACAAAGTAGTTGGCTTTGCCGTAAAGAATGAAGTGAAATATGACTTATTCATGAGACCTTTGCTTGAATTTAGCTGCAAATGTGCCAGCAATTAGTAAATGTTGATATAATAACCATGGTGAATCATACAATATAAACACAAATATAAACACGACAAAGTTGCCATGGTCAGACTAACTCTTTTTTATATGTCATTTTTAATATGTCAATACTGAATACAGGAGGCCATTGTTTCAAACCTAAAAGTCAAGGTTTCTTGTGGTCCCAGGAAGAAACAGTGGTGAACCAGTGACAGGGTCACAGGCTGCTAAAGCTCACTGCTGTATGTGGGGGACGAAGGCAGACCCATGTGGTCTGTTCCAACAGATAAGCTACTGTAGCTCAATTTGCAGAAAAATGTTGGTTCTAATAGAAAAGTGTGAGAATACATAGTGCTTTGCATATGGGTCTGCACAAATGCAGAATCAGAATCAGTCAGGGTGTCCATGCTGACTCTTGTCCACAATCCTAAAGTGCCAACAATGGACACATCGGCATAAGAAATGGATCACAGACTAGTGGAAGAAGATTTCCTCGCCTGAATCACATTTCTTTTCATGTAGATTGGTGGGTGCATGTGCGTAGCTTACCTGGATAACACCTGGCAACAGGATGCACTATGGGAAGAAGACAAGCTAATGGAGGCAGTGAGATGCTTTGGGCAATGTTCTGCTGGGAAGCCTTGGTTCTTTAAGTAGTTGGAAACACGTACCACCTACCTAAGCATTGTTCCACACTAGGCACTCTTTCATGGAAACAGTACGCCCTGATGGCTGTTGCCTCTTTCAGCAGGATAATCCACCTTGCCACAAAGCAGAAATGGTTTAAGAATGGTTTGAGGAGCACCACAATGAGTTTCAGATCTTGACTTGGCCTCCAAATTCAGTGTATATGGTCGGGCTGGATTACTTTCTGTTGTAAACGTTAAACTGAAGTGAGAAAAAAAGTTCAGGTACTAATTCATCTTTCTGTAAACATTCACCATTAGTTCAAATGAAATCTTGGGAAAAATCTTTTTTGTCTGGCATCAGTAAACATAAATGTATGCACACAGACAGTGTAATGACTAGATTCACTTATATAATATTGCCTGCATTTGGTGGCTTATCTAATTTCATGAGAGGGAAAATGTGGTGGATAAGTATTGATCTGTGAAATGCATTTTTAATAAATAAAGGCACTCCCACAAGTCCACATGCTAGAGCAACATACTTAACTTATGCAGTCTCCTCTGTAAAAGACAGAATATGGAGACCTGTCTACATAACCGCTCAGCTATGAATCACATCTAGCATGTGAATGAAAATCAAAGTTGCAGTTTGAAGCAAAAATAAAATTATTATTACCCTTTAGGGAGGGAAAGTAAGACTGAAAGTAGAAAAACATGCAAAATCTAAACAAACTAGTCCTGTAGTCTGCAGGTAAAACAGACAGAATGGAGGCAGAACATGACAGGTTGAGAATGACGTATAGAGAGTGGATTAAAATGAGATGGAGTGCTAAGAAACAGAGAAGTATATTTATGAGATTGTTATGCAGCAGGCCCTGGAGCAGCTTTAGCCATATTGTTTGTCTTCTTCACAAGGCTGTAATATCCTGACAAGTGTGTAAATCCTCATTTAATTTTCCAGGGGACTCTAAATTCTCTATAAGGGGAACTACACCTTAGAGTTGCTCTCACTCAGCCATAGCAAGGTCATTGTAAATGTCATTTCAACCTCTTAACATCCTGTGTTTCCCAGGTTATTGTTTTAGAATGCCACACCTCAATCCAGCCGGTTTACCTTGAGGTAAATTGTGCTCTTTGCACCCTGGGTCAAATATTTAGGTAGAGGGGAACTGATGATGAAGTGCAAAAACTATCACGGAAAGAAGAAGGAGAGCAATATCAGGATAGAGGATGTTAGGTATGTTGATAGAATTGTTTGCACCAATATCCAAATAGCAGCCTTGTAGGTTGCAGTTACCAGTAGATGTTATAGTAAGAGAGACAATCAGCCTGATTGGGTTATATCTGGCTTTCTTAGCTTTCCTTTAAAAATAGATTCCAAGGAAGTAGGAATTTCCTTGTGTTTTCATTGTGGACAGAGCAATCTAGTTTGACAGAACATCTTGTTCTCCAGTGTAAGGTTTTCAGTTGTTTGACACTATATTACTTTTGCTATCATCCTGCTTTTTAAGTCCAAGACCTTTGCATTCAAAGCCATTTCTGCAGGCAAGAATGAGCCTCAAAGCAAAATGCTCAATTTATGACCTGTAAAGATTAGGGTTTCATGCCATTGCATACAAAAAATACCTTTTAGAGGCAGGGTAAATCCTTGACAAGTTCCCAGTCTGTCACAGAACTAACAAAGACACAGATGACCATTCCCACTCCGACCTAGGGCCAGTTTGGAAACCCCAGTTAACCTAGCCACATTAACTTCATGTCTTTGGAAGTGTAGCCGGATGGGCTACTCGCTCGCCACTGCCTTTTCTCTCTCGCTCGCTCTGTTGCCCTTGCTCTCTCCTGATCTCGCTCTCTGTTTGTCACATAATTGCAGGGTGGCGCCTGCTAGTATAAGGCTAAGCAGGCCTTCCTCCCATTCATTCCTCCTTTACCTCCTGCAAGCAGTATTGCGAGCTGATATATCTTCAGGATAAATCAGGTGGTTTCGATTAGGCTACACAACAGCCACAGGTAGGATGCACATTTGTCCTCCTATCATTCTCGGCATTTAAATAGTATAGTGATTCATTGTGTGGTCCCATTTGTAGCGTGGCCGTTTCATTTTTGACTTCAGCCGTTGTGGAGGGAAGTAGCTGCACTATTATTGGCAGTTCAGTATACCGTCTTCAGTCCGGGGGTAAGGAGCATTTAGCCATATTTGTTATTGACTTTTAAAAAAGGCTAAGCGCTAAACGCATTTTTGATTTCCAGGACTTGCTTGCTGCCTTAGACTTTCCTCAGCGGTCTGTGTTTGGGCCCAATCAAGCTGAAGAAACACCTGTAGCAGCCGCTGTTTCGGGCTCATCCTCGACAGAGCTGCTGTCTTGTCCCGCTTGATTTTATTTTTATTGGCTTTGTTTTTCTTTTAGTTTGCCTTGTTTAATTTAGTGTTATTGTGGACTGTTGTTTATACTTGTGCCCACGTGGCCAGGCGAGAGTGATCCCTTGCCCGTGCATTGTGCTGGTTAATTGTAACATCTGTACCGACCCAGCTGACTTGTTCCGTTTGCAAAGGGAGCTGTACAGGATTCCTCTTTTTGTGAGGGGCCACGATCAATATTTTAACCACTGTAACCAGTACAGGCCACGCTTCACTCTCGTGGTGCAAGCTCTTCAGTCTATTTTATTGAAAATGTGTGTGTGCTCGTGTGTGGGTTTTTTGTTTTTTGTTTTTTTTTTAAATTAAAATTTGACATATATATTGTCTCCTGACTGTGCGCAGGAGCTTGGTATGTGGTGTCCTTTTAGCATTTTACTCTGACTTTTAACGTGTTGTTTTATTTTTATTACAGTGAACCGAGGACACACCAGTACCCGTGGGACCTTCGGTGATGGGTCATTTTCCACACTTCCTTTGTTGTACAGCACCTGGTGAATAGACTGTAGCGTTTCCGTGTGGTTTTCTTTTCATCCGCAGCTACTGGTAAGTCCCAGTTCAATGTATGGTTTTATTTAATTCAGGACACCATTTTAGGATAGGCTGTGCCACAGTCAGCTTTTATTATTTTGTTCTTAGTTGTATTTATGAAAATAAAAACAAAAGACATATTCATATTGGAGCCAATCTGCCTCAGTGGTGCATCCTTCAACCTGTGCGACCTTTTCTAGTTTTTAAGCTTTTATATTTCCTGGGGGTGAAATTCCCCTAGGTGGCATTGTCATTTTATTATTTTTATATAATCCTTTTTGACCACTTGGTCACAGAAGGAAACCAGAATAGCCACAATAAAATAATTCCATATAGAAAGGCTTGACCTGATGGTGGAGTCAAACCCAGGATCTTCTTTCTCTGAGGCAACGGTGCTTAACCACTGTGCCACCATGCTGCTCTTCAATAGATGTTTGATATGGATATCGATAATTGTAAAAACTGATTTTGATAATGTGAAATGACTGTCTGTTATAGGGCTGGGTATCGTCACTGATTTCTAGAATGGATTCCGATTCGCAAGGTCCCGAATCGATTCGAATCGGGGAAATTTTGCCTCAGACAGTCAGAAATATTATAATTCTGATCACTTATCAGTACATATCGATAATTTTTATATCTATAAAAAGAAAGCTGACACTTGCATCATAGCAGATGCCTTTGTGTCAAAGTAACTAAGGATAAAACACAGAAAAACATGAAGGAGATTTTCCTGGCCTGGCTTTTTATAGCAGATAACCTTAAAAATATTCTGCAGTAGAACAAAAACTGAAGAAAACCATGAATCAACATATGAACATTACCTGATGCTGCTGAAGTGAAGCAGCGCAAAGTTAGAGGTTTTATTAGAGACACAGCTAAGCGTTTTGCAATTTTGTATAATTTTAAAAAGTTTAAATTTGTTCAGTATTGAACAGCAGAAATAAGGCTTTCTTGTTGCAAGTGTAAAAACAAAACAAAACAAAACAAAACACAGCGGTGTACATAACGGTAGACTGGTGGGT